>JAIPRL010002116.1:30746-65949 GCA_025469235.1 Pemphigus obesinymphae | reverse complement strand
AGGCATACGGGCAGCCTGGCGTGAAGATCTCAAGTCCACATCCGCAGAACTAGTCTATGGAGAGTCACTTCGACTACCTGGCGAATTTCTGACATCAAGAAATAATGCTACCGAGTTGGACGATGCAGCTCAGTTTATTAAAGATCTCCGTCATCAAATCCAGCAGATTCGACCTGTTAATGGAACCCGCCATGGGGAAAAGCAAAACTTCGTTTTCAAGGATCTCATGACCACAGGACACGTGTTTATACGTCATGATGGACCAAAAAAGTGTCTACAAATGCCGTACGATGGACCTTACCCTGTCATAAGTCGCAATGAAAAAACATTTTCAATCGAAGTTAAAGGGAAACCTGTGATGGTAACCATTGACAGACTTAAACCAGCTTATATAATTTCTGACGATATTACCAAGGAGGATAATGCTGAAAAAACACAGAATTTCACACCTTCTACTAGTTTGAATAAGGAACATGTACCAGGAGTAATACCAGCAGGAAGCAAAGATCGAAAAACACGTTCCGATAGAAGAGTCCATTTTCCCGATCGCCTTCAAGTAGGTTTCTCATGACTCCTGACTCCTGACTCCGTCACTTGTAGGGGAGTGATGTAGCGGCGACGCAGTCTACGATATCGGCGCTCGAGAAAATTCTATACTCGTCTGGTGGGGCGAGTTCGAGAATGTTCTCGTAGCGCGACGTCGCGCATAATACGAGCGCCACGTTACGCGAGCATTCTGGAATATTCTACGCGCGTTGGAGCCTATATATATCGGCGGCTGCCTGGCCGTCAACCAACAATACTACAAAAATAAACCCACTCCAGGATACATTTGAACACATGCGCGAATCTGCGAAACAGCGCATACTCCTCTCACACCACCCTCACATATCGGGCATCGGTGCTCGCCCTCGAGTCGCTCAAAGATTTAGGTCACTTCCGATTTCGTTTTAACCCGTCTCTCTTCGACAAAAATTCCGAAACTCTCATGAATCAATTTCCAACCCTCTGAAAAAAGCAATAGCTTGGAGCAGAGAATTCTTCTACAAAGCATAGCACATGGCCGTCAACCACCAGTCTTTCCGCAACATTCAACGCGTACCTACACGCCCGTACCTCGTTACCTTTCTGCTATTTTTCTATTATACATACACGTTTATATTATTCTTTATTATATTGATTGTTATTGTAATATTAGTTTCAATAAAGAGATATTTATTTTATATCATTGTGAGTGTTTTGTACCAAACCCACATTACAAAAAAAAAATTTTAGTACACCGATAACAGATATTATAAGTACGAGTATTTTCCGAAAAGCATTTATTTATCTCTTTGACCTACTCGACGTGGTTTTTCACAACAAAATAGGGGGCTATTTTTATATATATATATATATACTTAATAATATTTTACTAATTTAAATAATATACATTTTATACAATATCAAATGTAAAATGAACGTTAAATGAACGAAGTAAAATCGTTCACGTTCATTAAAAAATGAAACGCGTTCACGAATGCGTTCTAATGCCTTTTAAATGAACGCGTTCTTGGGTCGTTCAAAATATTGAACGCGTTTTTTGACCAAACACTGTTAAACTGTTAAAATTTATGTTAGGTTAAGCTAAGTTAGGTTAAAAAAAAATAATGAAAAAAAAGTAAGTCATATTTAACGTTAAATTTTGTCACGACGACATGCCGGTACGAACCTGTAAGATTGTTCATTGTCCAAATATGCGGTGGCCGGTGGACGACGATAACAATGGCAGGGTGGTAGGTGGAAGTGTGGAAATGAAAAAAATGAACTCGCTAACATTGACGGGAGGTATGGAGCGGTTCAGATTGCAGATGACAATAGTTGCCCGCGCATTGAGCGCTGCTATCGTTCGGTGTTGGACACCACAAACATTTTCAAGGGTAGCGGCCGTTCCAACGATGTCCATCTTACGTTGGGGGTATTGGTATTTGGTAGACACCGATTCCTATAGACAGCGGTGACGGAAAAGGAAAGTGGCTAGGGGTTGAAGTACGGTGTACTGCTGGACACCGTGGTCAGTAGCCTACATGTTAGGCGAACACCGATAATAGAGAAATTAGATAATAGAGGTTATGTAATGATAATGGCGGGAAACATGATAATTTCAAAAAATGTTTTTCCTGCAAAGATTCAATATAAATTATAATATGGATCCATTTTTTTGGATTCTTTTGGATTTTTCCTACAATGATAACTTATCAACATTTAAGATAATGTGATCTGTTATTGGGAGAACTTGTTATCAACTGATTAGACAAGAGATATTTCGTAAACAACACTTGATAAGGTGCATGGGTGGGGGGACGTCAGAGTGGTGGTGCATCAGGAGGTAGTGGTAGTGACATATTGATGATTGTGGGAAGAATCTACGGAGGACGTCTTATCACACATTGTTGTGTAATATCATAATTATTATACATGGAAATAAACTAACCAAAGACAATATAGAACAAGTCGCGCAGTATATACGCCAGTGTGACAATTTAATATAAATATTAAAACTAAACAGATGGTTACCCAAAATCGATATATGACATATATCGAACTCGACCAAACTAATTCACGATCATACCCGAAATACGGGACCAATAGAAATCCATTTTTTTTATTAAGCGGGGACAGAGATCATCAGGGGCATAGGACTTATATTAGAGTGTTTTCCAGTAGCGGACGAGCGCGCTCTTTTCTTCTTTCTCTTGCAACTTAAGCTTAAACATAATTAATAAATTAATTACACGGGCACACCGCATTTTCTATTTCTTTCTTTCTATGTTTTTTTTTTCGATTAATTTTTCTGGCCATACTCGTTTTAAGTTTTATTTTTCTTGGGTCTTTGTTGTTCTAAATCGTCTTTATTTATTTTTTTTTTGTATACAAATTATACACATATGTGTATGTCAGGATTCAACCTATCCTCTGCGTAATCGATATTTTATTATATCTTTACAAAGGGAAAAAGCTCTGAGCTTGTTTTGTACCATTTTGTAACTCTTCTTTAACCACACCTTGAGAGTGCTCTGGAGTCGGGTATATCCATGTGAATGCAAGCCTTAAGCTACGTTGATAGGAGCACTGGTCAAAGGTAATATTTCTCAGAACTAGTCCACTGATGGTAATCGTACACTTCAATCTCGAGCTTGCGCGAACCGTGCCTTTTTCTTCTCTTGCCTGCATTCAGTGTGTCAAAACATGTTTGCATTAAATTAATTTTCTATTTTATTTTTATTTTTTTTTGTTAACTTATATATTCGGCCGATGAGCTTTTACGAGTTATAACCTTAGCTGTTGTGTACATTTCATCTCTACGGAGACATTATAATCTGGATTAGTCACCACTGGGATCTACTCTATCACGACTTCGTAGAGCGTGCGCTGGACTGGTCTGGTGTTCGGGCACCCAGTGATTATTGTCTCTTTGTGAATAGTTGTAATGTAGTTGTTATATAATTACAATCGTGTATTGTAATAAAATATTTGTCAAACAATAAAGTCTACAAAAGATATATTGAACTTATTGACGACGAGCATCGAACTCACACCTGCATTTACCTGTCCACAGCATATACCTATGCATACATAAGACTAAGTCATTTATAAGTACATAAATCTTCTTTTTGTATATTACGGACAGACGGAGAAAACGTAAGTGCAGTTATTATATACCATATATATATATTAAGTTGTAATATGATTGAATCATAATTATTACCATCTCACACTCTACCACCTATAACGTACCGTACCACTCTTTAATTACACCCTTACATTTTTTTCTTTTCTTTTTCTTTTATATTACAGTTGTTTAATCAATATTATCTAAAGCCGTGGTCAACACTACTCGTTTTATTTTGTTGTCCAATTGAATAGTGAAACTGAAGATAACACATTATGGGGGCTCGGTTTAATACCATCCGTCCAAAATAACTTGTATGCACTTGTTAATAAATTTTAAGTAGGTACCTACCTAGGTATCTTAATTTAATATTCAAACAATAATACTGATTGGTAAAAGCTACATACAAAAACGTGGTGGTAGACGACAAAAAAAAAAATTATAGATATACCTAGGTAATTATGTAATATTATGGTGTTGCATAACATTTTCTAAAGTTGATATTTACTGTTTTTGCACAGATTTAATCGCATAACTAAGAAATTGATGATTTCCACAAATTTGGTTTTACACAATCATTTTTAAAACTCTAAAATAGATAGGTCTTTAGGTTAAACAATTCTGGCTTACCTTTCGGATGAGCTAAATATAATTTAATTTAATTGTTTCGTTTTTAAATTAATGCCAACTTTAATCATTTCTGACTTTTTAATCTTTGGTCCATTTTTAAACATAACACGCATGTATAAATAATATTATGGTAATAAAAAAAATCGGTAATATATACCTACCTATTTTATAATAAAATTATTATGTATATTATTATGACATTACCATCAAATTTTGTTTTTATCACACGATTAACGCGCCACATGTCCGCGTTGCAAAATAAATTCAATAATATAACAGAATACCAGATAATTATTGTACAAATGGCATATTGTTTTCGATATAGAACCTTTTTATTCTAACGTTAGAAAATTGTGAATTAGATAGAACTATTTTATTCTACAAAATAGGTCAATCAATACATCAAGGGTTAGAAATTTTTTATTCTGACTAACTCTTTGAGTATAAGTGATATTAAAAAGTTTGTTAGATCGAAAAATGCGTAAAAATTTAACAAAATAGAATCTGCAAAAAATGCTATTCTTTCAAAATTGTCAGTTAGAACTCTTTTAACTAAGACTACGAGTTATGCATGATGATTTTAGATTTATTTAATTTATTAATTTAATTACTAAATATATAAATTATAAATATTAATTTGCTAAGATACATTTAATTTGAATACTCAATAGTAAAGTGCATTCAGTGGCAGTTTCAAAGGGGAAGGGGCAAAATAATCTTAGTTCCACCGCTAGATGTATATAACTACTTCTAGTGAGAATATTACACATTTGTAACTATAATACTAAATTTTGCACTTTTCGATGTCCAACACTAGTTTCTTGTATTGATTCCATATTGTTATCGAATCTATGCATACAGTTCCACCTCCTCGCTGTGTCTGTTCTTTCTGAAATATTATAATAACTTTATCAATAATAATCAATAATTACGTAATATATACATATATATTATTTAATGTATATATATATTATTAAAGAACAACACTAAGGGTACTGTAGGTGTTTTAGTAAATCTTTGGACAAAATAAATCAATGGCACGGGAAAGTGAAATCGATATATTAGGTAATGATAAAAATAATGGTATCATATATATATGTATATATAAATCGTATATGTATAATATTTATGCACTAAAATAAAATACAATATTAAACATTTTTTATAACTAATATATTAAATCTCGAAAATAGAATATGGAAGGTCATATGTGCACAAATTTATGATAATATGAAAAGAACGTGGATAAGAATATTTAACAAAGAGCTACAGGAGGAGATAGGTATGACATACATCAGTCAAAAGCTTCATACGAGGACAAAAGATTCAATAGCTTAGGCTTGTGATGTGGAAAAGTTTTGGATTGAAGATATAGCTGGATGTTTTGGAAGAAGATCTTGATAGAGTGAGAGTATAAGAATGGAGAGAATTAGTTCAGGATCGAATAAAGTGGAGAAAGATTGTAATGGCGAACAAAAACCTTAGAGAGTATTAAATGATATCAGAAGCAAGAATTAATATAGTCTATTATTTATTTATTTTGATTGGCTTACTGCTCGGTTGGTGTCACCAATGCAAATCCAAGGTACGGAATTCTTGCCAGTCACCACCCATTTCGAATGGTCTTTGGATGACTTGTATGAACAAGTATCTAACCCTTTTATACCTCTCATGGCCAACGACTTAATATTCATGGTCCTACAGTAAATAAGTTGTAAAATTATTTTTATTAATATTTCTTTTACATTCAAAACGTGTGATATTATATCAAATGATTCCTCTCACTTGTATTGACCAGAACAGGATGAGTTGAATCTATCTCGCGAATTTAACCAAGTCTCCGTGTATATATTCGACTGTGTCAAATTTGCAATTAAGTCTTCATACAGATCTATTAAATGTATATTTAGGTATAATGCATCAATCATGTCACTAGTTTCAATTTATAGTTTATACCTATCAATTTTAACCATATTTTCTTTATCCTAGTTACTTCTAACATAACTTCCATTTATATTTAACTTTTTTATATTTTTAACAATTTTATTTTCCTTCTTTCTTTCAACATGACCAAACATTCTCAATTGCTTTCATTTTTTCAGTTATATAGACACAATTCCCAAAGTACTTTTGATATTATATTCATTCTTAATTCTATATAGCATAGTAATCCGAAATATCTATCCAATTTTTAATTGCATTTATCATTAGACTCGGGACACAATACTTTGATTATTAAACCCGAGATTTGTCTATTTACCTCTTTTATTATTGACTATTGAGATATAATTTATTTACTGTCATATTCTAACAAAATTATAGATATATACGATTATATAGATACTAATACACGTCACCTTTAGCAAATTTTCTGTTTTTCGAAATAGATAAAAACTTGAAGCCATCTATGGACCGAAGATTCTGTAATCTGACTCCATCATTTTCCGTGCTAGGATGGCCGTGCGGTAAAGTTGAATTGTATAGACCCGGGTACATCGTTTTCAAATTTCCACCAAAGTGACTACCGTAAACAAGTACTTCGTTGTTAATCAACTGATCACCTGCAAGAAAGAAATTTGAATTATTTACATAAATATTAGCATTTATTTATTAATTTCAGACTGTGAATCCACTATAATTTTATTTTGAAATGCATTTAAAATTTCAAAATATAGGTACATTAAAAATGCAAAGAATAAACGTAAAACTAATAGTTAGACAAAAAATAAAAATAGAAAATCAATATTATTAAGTACCTATTTTATGAACAGATTTTGGGAAGTTACAAAATATTATTTTTCTTTTAAATAAATTAATGTCATATTGATATTTTTACTTTGTTGACACCGCATGGAAACTTTAAATATTTGACTATTGGTCTGGATTTTGTTACACAAGTAACTTATAATCGTACATACCTACTTTGTCCAATTCTTCAGGAATCATGGACATGCACAAAAAACTTTGTCCAAACTTTATGCCAGTCTTGGGATACGCATATGAGTTATTGTTTTGGTACGGTAGTTGCGGAAATTTTGGCACACTGTGTACTAGCCAAAAACCTGAATTATTACCGGCCGCCACCATGCCTTTAGAATGTCCCAGCGTAAACGTCGTGTGGCCGTTCGTCGGCTCATCATTGTATACGATCCACGCGATTGACTGAAATTGTGATATATAATTTTAGACACTGTAATTCACTGTAATTTGTTCAGTGGGGAGAGGGCATGATAATTAAAATTAAACAACTTTATTTTTTTTTATTATAATACAGGGTTGACCGTGGTCGAGTGTTTGAAATACGTGTTTTGGCGCTGAAAGTCTCCGAATCGACTCCCATATAGCACATGTGGTAGCCAAAGAAATTTTTCTCACTGGTGGCGTCTGGTTTTTGATGCAAGCCGGCCATAATCACTAAACCCGTCCAATAATTTGGTAGCTATGCTTGTTATAGCTATTGAAAACCATCTTCGACTCCCCTAGTTTGTGAAGGTGCAAACCTGAGCATGTTAGAGTTTGGAAAATAAGAGGATGTAAAACCGTTAGTTTATTGTATTTAAGTACAGTAATGCAATAAAAAGAAAATTAAATATGTGAATAATAAAGGGTTGAATATGCTTGTAAATCGCCCTCGTAATATACAAATAAACAAATGGTCGATGATATTACGTTATTATAGTTTTCCGTAGGTGCGTATATTTGCGACACGGTCATTCCGATAGCGGATTCCTTTGTCGTGATGCCGGTCAAGTAGATCCATTCTGGGTTCTTGGCATCCAGATATACATATACTGTCCCGTCAGATGCGTCTGACTTGAGATTTGGGAGTTTAATAGCCGCGAACCTTTGTAACAAAACATAAATTAGACACTATTAAAACATAAATAAATACATACCGAATATATTATACTATGTTATATTTTTTATCCACGAGAAACTAAACATTTTAAAATATGTAATATTCTGGACTAGAAAGAAATTGAAACTAATTTAAAGGGAAGATGATTTACAGAATTTATCAAAAGGGATATTTATGAGTGAAATTTATAGAAATATATGGAAAAAAGAAACTCGGTGTCGTGAGTTATCAATCGATACTTGCAAATAAGGGGATGTAAACCTCTATTTTCCCATTAAAAACATTTAGAGGCATGGTTGGACAAGTTCTACTCAAAATCAATCTTATAGTCATTAATAAATAACAAAACAAAAAAAAAAAACCAAGCAGGGGCGATCTACACACAAATTCTCAAGTAATGCTTACAAGCGACAAATTAATTTAATATGTGTATTATAGTTAGTGATATAGATAGTAAGTTGGTCTATTATACGTTTATCGTAAGTTTTAGCTTTAAATGCATGATTTTTTTTTGTTTTTTTGGTAACATAATTTATTTTTATATCTTAATCAACGTCATATAATTTATTTTATATTAAGACATTTTCATAAATTTTACATTACAAATGTTATTATTTATACACCTGAATTATTATTTAACTTACAATTCAAACAAAAAATTTTAGTAAAAACAAATAGGTTAAAACTATTAGTTTAGTAGAAGAATTCAAAAATGAAACTATCATATAAGAAGTATCCTAATCCCAATAACTCTTAACCCTATTCTTTTCGATGAGATTAGAAGACTTAAAAAATATTAATTTACAAAATAATAATTTAATAAAAAGTAATGAAATAAATTATATAAAAGTCTAAACATTTTTATGTGTAAATTAATTATTTATATAAGTACTTTTATATATTTATCGATATAACTTTTTTATTGCAGTCATTTTAATAAAATAATAAATACATTTTAAAGTCCAAGAAATTTGTTGTAAATATTTTCAAATAGGTGTTAGATTTGCTTCAATGGTGGGACGTGAAAATAACAAATGGGATAGAACTATTGAAGCTATAAATGATATAAATGCTATAAATGAACACAGAACGATTATTACTTGATTATTTATAGAATTAAAATATAAAATGTATTATAATTAATCTGTTTTGATATTTAAACATGTATACTATTTATATATTTTAAATTAAAATATTAATTAATTCGAAAAATGTGATATTCTTATAAAAATAAATATATATTATAAAATTTAACATTATATATACCTAAGTAAAGTTTCTTATGCATATATTATTTTTATATTTATGTTATTTAGTTCAAATTTTCATAAATTATTCAGTAAATTGATTAGGTATTGTTATTTAAAATTATATTATAATGGATTTAGGTTATCATTATATACTCAGGAATTTATTTAAAATTTTGATCATTATTTTTATTTTATGTAAATACAAACTATCAGATACGTAGCCTAGATTAGCTTTGCATGAGGGTTCTTTGCTCAATGTTCGTGTTTTTCAGTGAGTAGGATATTGTTTTCTATGAAGTTTGTGGTGTTTTGGGGACTTTGATCAGAAATTTATAGGTCTAGATTTAAAACTTTGTATGCCGGAGATGAAGTTGCCGATTGTTTGGATGAGAGGTGGTGAGAGTTTGAAATAAGTTTTTGAGTAGCCCTACACAGCAATGTTGATCATAAATAACTTAAATGTATATAGATACAAATAAAAGATCATTGATATTAATATATAAATATGAAGGTAAAAGATAGTTGAAATTTATATTATCTATAAAACGATAAAAGAAAAAAAAAGATAAATCATTTTTAAATATTATTTCTTTGTAGACATTTAAACAACAATTTTATGAAAAATTTGTTTGGTATTAATTTATAAAATAATGACCACTTATTATTTCATAAATATTCCTAAACTTAATAATATAAAAATTCCAAATTCGTGGAGTATGTTACTAGTTTTCTATACATTTTATACGTTAAGTTATCCCGTTAAGTATTATGATATTAATTGGTTAAACGATATTTAATATTCTACGTAGGTGAAAATAAGTGTAATGTGTATACAATGTTTAAATAATTATTTTAATAAAAAATTGTACTCGATCAAAAACAGGTTAGTATAATTTATTTAAAAAAAAAAAATTAATATAACTATATATATATAATATAATATATATATATATATATAATATAATATAATATAGTTATATATAACTATATATAACTATCGATGCCAATAGTGTATATTACTATGTTTTGTTATCGGATTAAATTTCATACAATATATTACAAAAAAATTATAATTTTATTGTTTAGTATCAACACAAGTAAATTATGTAGTTCTCCAGTGGAGCACACTTATTTTCTACAAGGGGTGTCAGTACAATTTTACTACATACCACCACCTAATAAACGTACCCAAATATTATATTGTAATAAATTTTATTATTTAAATATTGTTCATAATAGTTTATCTTAAGGCCCATTTACACGTAGAGAAAATCATGAAGGTTTGGACTGTGCAGTTCATTGCTTAAGGATTTTCTCTACGTGTGTAAGGTCAGCCTTGAGGAATTTGTCGGACTGCGCAGTCTGAAAAACCTTTCCAAATTTCGGTATAGTTTGTCGATAAAATATTAAAATAATATAAGTCTATCCACCCATCATCTATTATTATAGAGGTGTCGACTGACACTCCTGTACCCCTCCGTGTGTACCACTGGAGTTTTCTATAAATAATCGATATCAAAGTTATGAAGATTTCATAGACATAAAGGTCAACGGAGCGTATTTTAGGCAAACACGAATTTTATACAATTTAATATGATGCAGTTATACACAATATTATGCGGAAAATTTACAAAATTACAACACCAAACTATACTTAGAGTATTTTATAAATTCAAATTATATCGTCGTATTATTATTTATTTAAATTGCGTAACCTAAGTAAACAGAAATTTCTTATTTTATAATATATTGTTTTCTTTTAATGAAAAATAGAAATATCTAGATAAAATTACTTAAATAAGTATATTTTACACGTGAGCCCTGGCTCAAATCATTCACTTCAATGGCGGCTATACACAGTATAAGTAAATACATTTACATTCATTTATCGCATAATAAATTATTCACAATATTAGGATATTCGAATGAGCCGGTCACTGTAATAATATTCAAAGATACTATTATTATAATTATTATTATTATAGTCTTTTCATATCATAACCATTGATCACTAATTCCCCTTTTTCTGTTTCACTATGCATGACTATTATTGTCAAATTATTATCTATACCTATTACAATAATATCCTTCAACGAATTATATACTTATTATACCTAAAAATTATAATAATGATAATTGTTTTTACTTTAGGTAAAAAGGAAATTGAAAACAATAAATTATGAGTAATGATATAGGTTATAGAATCTATTATTTTAATATTAGGTAAAATAAAATAATGTGCACTTCGTTCATCGGGTAAGATATTGGAAGTGGATATATTAAATTTTAAAAAAATTATAATTTATTGCGTTCCATAAAACGATTTTGAACGAAGCTTCGGTGTAATAATTTAAAAACAAGTTAGGGAAGTCCACTGTATGAGTGCAAAAAATTTCCTGCTTATAAACGTATTATAAACAATAATCCAAAAATATAAAACAAATAAAAATATTATCTTTGTAATTCAGTTAACCTAACGAAATGCTATAATGTACTATATTATTATTATTATTATCATTTTTATTATTTATATTCTTTAGTGGTGATGTCATTAAATTTTGTAAAACTGCATTTTATTAAATGTGTGGTAAATAATAATAATTTATGCACAGTAATTTAATTGTTATTTGTAAATTTGTAATTTCATAATCTAAGGTCAATATATAACAGTGAATTGAGAATATAAAATATAAAATAATCTATATAATTATATAATGTATTATATTAGGTATCTATTATGTATAATAATTTGTACACGACACGTTAAATATGAGTGCAAAAAAAAAAACACCGTATTGTTGATAATACATACAAATAACAAATATCTAATAAGGATATAAATCTGTAATACTTTATGGCAGTTAAAATCATATTGCAATATAACATTTATAAAATGTAAAAATACACTAAAAAACATGAATCATCTATGAGTTAAAAGGCATTACGAGCGTACCTATTTATAAGATATTTTTGATTTATTATTAAAAAAATATTTTAATTTATCTTCTTATGTGTTACTCAAAAAATAATGCTTATAACAAATTAATTATATTTATTTGTACAATATGAAATTAATAACAATTTACTTTGTGTGCATTGATCTGATATAATGAAAATAGTATTTAGTATTCAAATCCAAAAAAAAACGTTTTGCTGATATTGTTTAAAGTATCTAATTATTAGTAGTAATATGGAAGTATTATGTATCACCGGTTTCTAACCATATAAGCTAAATATTTAATTTTTTTACATTAATAAAACCAATGTATAGCATAAACAAGTTAATAGGTTAATAGTTAAGTCAAAAATTAAGTTTATTTTAACTTTTAACTTGATTTTTTATAATTGATTTTTATTAACTTAACTTATTTTTGGCTATATTAACTTTTAATTAACCAGTTACTTTTAATGAAAACTCAGTTCAGTTAATTTTGAAATAATTGATACATTTTGATTTCATATTGTGTCTATTGTCGAAATGGTTGAATAAAAATAAAGTTGTTTTTGTCGTTTCTAATAATTCTTATATTATAAGAATTATTTATTTTCCGTAAGTATAAATAAAATAAGAATACCTATGTATTATATAATAATTTCCCTGTAATATGATTATTAAAATTTTTTAAATGCTTTAAGTTTAAAAATAATAGTAGGTATTTCAAAAAAAAAAAAAATTGATAATTAATTATTCATATCTCAAATGTTATATTGACTCATATAAAAAAAAAAAAAAAAATTAACTTAACTTAAGTTAGGTAATACGTTTTTTTTTATCTTAACTTTAACTTTTAACTCAACTTAATCGTTAGGTAAAAAATAATTATTAACTTTAAACTTTTACTATTTTTTTCTATTTATCTACCTACTTAACTTAACTGAGTTAAAAAAAAATCATTAACCTGCTAAGCATTGATTAAAAACATCTAATACAACATAAAAAATAATTCATACAAAAATAAATATGGTAAGTATTTATATACACAGAGTGATTTTTTTTTCGTTATGAGTTATAACTTGGGAAGTATAAATAATTGATGTGAAATTTTTTTAGAAATGTATTTGTAAAATTAATTCTATTTATTCATAATTTAAAATTATTTATCGATCTCCCTTGTTTGTTATAACTATATCAACATTAAATTTAAAAAAGTCAACTTGTGATTTAAATTATAAATGTATTCTTATAGAATATATTATTATGAAAATTTACATATTTTGATTTTTTAAATCTTATACATTTTCCCGAATAAAAAACATTTTAATTTAAAACGCGATGGAGTGGAGAAGTATGTATTAGTATTAGTATATTATTTTGAGCATCAATTATGTAGTATTATAGTACTTCTCCATTTCGCCGCTCTTAAATTTGACTGCCTATTACTGGGGAAATATTAATTATAACAAAATGTGAAAATTCTCATAAAAATATTTTCTTCAAGAATTTATAATTTATCTCATATGATATAACTTTGCCATTTGAAAATCGAAAGTTAATGTAGTGTTAATAAATAAGGGAGAGGAGTAAACATTTTTAGATTATAAAAAAATATAGAATTGAGCTTACAAATATTACTATCTGAAAAAATTTCACAAAAATAATTTATACTACCCGAGATATAGCCCTGCCTCTCGATAAAAAAAATTCACACTGAAATGAATAAATAAATAGTCATAAATGACTACATTTTTGTATCAGAAAATTAAATATTAGTTAGATCTTGTGTTAGATAAATTTTTGATCAACTCTTCAAATCTTTTCAATTGTATAGAAGTATATTAAGTATTTAGGTATGGCATTTTAAATAGTATTTCCAACTCAAAATGTCGTATTTGAAAGTATACCTACTTTTATACTGGTGTTCAACGATCAACGCAAATAATCGAGAACAGCTTCAAACAATTTTATCGGATTTTAAATTTAACGACAATTTAAATGAAAACCGCATCATAAAAGATACAAACTACAGTAATTTGGTAAAGTGTAACGTATTTATGTATTCTCCTAATAGTAACAATATGGATGCGTACGGATATTATAAATTAGTCAACTGTGTGTTTATTGGGTGGACTATGGATATATTATACGAATTCGTCTGACGTTTACCACTATTTTACCAACAGGAGTTTAATTTTGACGATTCATATAAACATACATTTGCACCACGTTTTAAAGAATCCATAAGAGTTTTAATAGCCAATATCAATAAACTTCAATATTTTATCAAGATATTGCATGATTATTTGATAATACACTCGCACGATTTTTACGATTATTATATCGACACATATGTTATAAAACCGTTAGCACAGTAATGGACTTCATAACAATTTATTAGATATAGACAAAATTTGACTAATTCTTAAGGATATGAACGATCTCCAATATTTTCTATCCATAAATGATCTAAGGGAACATATCATTAACAAAAGTTCATTTTTTTATGGTTATTGGATGGATATATAGGCATGGATATGCCTTTGGCATGGGGAAATTTGTGAGAATTTGAATACATTTAATCTAGATATATTCGATTACGAAGTATCACGAATACCAATTTGATTGTACTGATGACGCGATAAACTTGGACAATTTTGTATCACAATCGCCAAAAAATTACATTTTATTCGATAAAACTAATGCATATGTAACATTTTCAAATAATGAAATGATCACAGTTAAAGATTTTTCAATAAAAGCTAAAATATCATATGATGTTGAATTATTATTCCAATATCACAAATCCGTTTCGAATAAAATCATGAAATTAATATTCAAACGAATAACGAAAATGTTTTCCCAATCAGTGAACGGATTGCCGAATGATATTGTTAATACAAACAAACAAATTCATAAATACATAATAGTGCTTCATTATACGAATTTTCCCGCGAGTATGACTAATGGTTTTCGTATTTTTAAAAAATATTGTGCACAATATTATAGTGAATCGGTGCAAGATAGGTTTACTGATTATTATTCAGTATCATTGAGTATAGTGTCACATACTGTCGTTCATTTGACGAGAAGGTCGATGGTATCAAATAATTGGGTATTATAATATATCAGAAAGAAATTATAGACATTATATTAAAAAAAATTGGATGATTTTGAGTAAGTATATCGAAATATATGTCTAAGGTTCACGCTACGAAAAAGATAAATATTATATACCATTTATAGAAAAGAAAAATGTGTTATTTCCTAATACGCATATAATTCTGAATCCCATGGAGCATGTGATTTTATCTTGAGAATTTACTCAATTTGTTTTCAAACAATTAGGTTTTTTATAAAAATTGAAACTACAATAATTCTTGAACGATATCTGATTATACGAACGACAACACTCTGGAAAGAGGTTAAAAGTTATTGCCCTTATCAATAATTATTTACCCGTTATAATCAAAACGGATATAAAAAATGTAGGCATTCTAGCGATTACGTATAAAGTAGTTACCATTTTAGAAAACGTCTATGAAAAGATTATGAAAATGTCTACAATTATATCACATCGAATTTTGAATGGTATTATGATAGAAGTCAACAAATATAGACTTCAATATTGTGCTTGGCGAAAATTCAATTTTTTATTGCACAATAATATAAATTTGATTCGATTGGGTAATGGTAATTTAATTAAACGATCAATTTAAAATTTTTTTTTTTAAATGTCAAGGGTTTTGTGATGGATGATTTAAATTTTGAAAATCTAAAATTAAATTATTATAATTATTTTAATGCACAATCCTTATTTGATGTGTTTGTTAAAAATGCTGTCGTTTTACGTTTTTAGAGAAACAGGGGATGATTTACTAGCACATAAAACTACAATAGATTTAAGATATTTACCAAAGAGCGACTGAAATTTTAATATTTTACCCTAAATATTTGTATTCACTATATGACGTTTATTTTAAAGCCTTTATTGCACTAGTTTATTATTAAATAAGCATGGTAATGGTTAAAAATAATTTTAGAAGTATACATAAAGATTTTCTTAAAATACATCGATAGTTGAGCGACTTTCAGTACCAATATTTTCCAGACGAATTGAAATCGTTTATATTAGATATCACAGGTCTTTTGCACCTTCCATTTAATCCTACAAGGGAAAAAAAATTCATGAGGGATATCGTTGAGATGAAATCGATAAAATATTCAAGAAGTTCAACATTCTTTTTAATGTCATTGATATCAAGCCAAATATTAAAATCCTGAAAACTGTGAATGAGGAATTGTTGCAAAAGTTAGGAATTATTAACAATGATTTTTCCAAAATTAAACGTCGAAATATTGTCATTTCTAATTTAACATCTAGGGTGCATTCTCGTCTTAAATAATCTGCGAATATATGTAATTTTAGTGATAGGTAATATATTACGTAATATTGGGCTTATAGTAATTGTATTCTTAGATATGAAGCATTATATTTATGAAACACACTATTGTATAATGTATTCCTCATGATTATATTATTTTTATATAACTCAATACGTTTTTACTATTACATATATTCAATTATTTTATAATTTCGATAAATTAAAAATTATGTTCATTTTAAAGTTATAAATAATTATCTAATATTTGGATATAAATATTGAAAATTCGTGAAAAACGACATTCTGACTAAAACCTTAAACATATATATATATATATAAATTATAAATAAAGATACATATGTATGTTATACATAGATATGAATATATTATAGTTTATAATATTATACACACAGATAGATTTACATTTTACACCATAAATATAAAAATTAAAGAAAACAGCTATTTTCACAAACACACAGTACCGGATCTAACATTTTTTTATCCGGTGGCAAAATGTGAAAAAAAAGTCAACCATTTTTTCTGTAATTGGACAATAAACCCAAAGTTTACCGACTTAATACCGACTGACATTAATTACCGACGATTTATTTTCACAAAAAAAAAAAAAATACCGTTTAAATACCAATTGAACTTAATTTTGCTGAATTATTACCTCAGTTTAGAAAGACGGCCCTAAATACAGACACAGAATACAAAATACACGACATATTTTGCATATATTTAAAATTAATGAATTAATATTCATTTATAGTATAATTGTATATATAGTAATTATTACCAATTTTTATGTTAAAAATGTTGATAAAAAAGTGCAAAACTGACATCTTCCTGGTATCGAATCAAAGTCACCTGGGTGCTGTACGGAATCAGACATTAGACTTCGGAATTAGATTAATATTTTGTAGCAATATTTATAATTTATGACAATACCTATTTTAAAATCGACAAATTTCAAATTGTCATAACTTTAAAGGATTACTTTCATTATTTTCAAAGAAGACAATTTAAAAATTTCACAAAATGATCTTAACCGTTATTAGGTACTAATAAAATAACTGGCTGAAACATATGTTCCATTTAAAATACATAATATTAACATAACACGATGGAAAAGTTCATACAAACCGATTGTGCTTATGGTGTTTCTGATTAAAAATTTGACGTGCTCCAATCTCCTTAATTATGGACTTCTAATACGAATTTATAAAACATAACGACGTTCTCTCGTGCAAAGAATGGACGTCGTAGGTATATTATATAGAGGTATTATATTAATATATATTATATTGTGCAATATTTTGTTGCATTTATATATGTATGGAATATTTCACGGGAACATGAAACATCGCAGATTGTGTTAATTTTACGTGAATGCAATGTCGTTGCGAATGCTAATGCTTGTATTTGCTGTCATCAATGAACTGTTATATTTCTGTTTCTTTGACATTTCTCGGCAACATTAGATAATAATATTTGCGTGATGTTAATAATGCATATTATTGATACGTTACATTTTGTCATCAATGCGACATTACAGCAACTCATTCATATAATGTTACAATTTAACATCAATGCTATATTAAAAAGAAATAATTTTTACCATATTTCGAATTAACATATCAAATTTAAATGTTATGACTACATTTATTGCACATATACAATATGCATAGGTATATTAAATATAAAAAAACTCATAAAATATATTATATTTATACTATTATTTAATTTAACCGAAAATATATTAAAAGTACAAAAATATAAATAATTAATAATTATTTACAGACAAACACATACAAATCCATTTCTGATTTCATTGTATCACTTGTCACTATACATCTGATGGCCATTTTAATTATATAATACATATATAGTATGGGCATTAATAAACGAAGAAAAAATAATCTGTTATACTGATTCCTTTTTGTAGACCTTTTATTTTTCTTATTATTTACTTGAAAAAAAATCATGTTTTATAAGTTAATATTTCGTAAATTATTATTATATAATATATATTATATAAGTACTATATATTATATAAGGTATCTAGTTAACTAAGTTGAGTTACAATTATTTAACGGGATTAAGTAACTTAGTAAATTAGATAAGTTAAGTTATTGTCAATAAATGTAACTCGTTAAGTTAGGTTGTTAGGTACCTACTATAGTTACTACTTCACGCAAAATAAATTAGTTATCTACCTTAGTTAATTTTTAATAACCTAAAAATTTCGAAAATATTATTTAACTTAACGATATATTGAAATGATAATTAATTTACCATTAAAAAAAAGGGTAAATTTAATATACTATATTATAAACTTTTTTTTTATGTAGGTACCACTAATATTTTTACAAGTCATTATTATAAAAATAAAATCAGAAATAGATAATAATTGAATGCAATATATATATATTATAATATAAGTATTTATACTTTTAATTTTTACACATTTCATATTGTAATGATTAATTATGAATTAAATTTATGGAATTTGATTTCCTTAAAACTATAATCACCATTGGTAGCTATTAATATATATATATATATATATTATAAAAGTATATTGCAAATAGGATTTGCAGCGGTTAAGTAAATTAAATTAAAAGTAGGTTTTCGGATTTTAAAAACATTCCCAACGCATATTTGTTTATTGAATATCCTTATGTATACTTACCCTAAAAGGTATTATACGAGTATAATTAAATATATCATATTGTAATAATAGTTCATTAAAGAGTGAGTATATAAATCATAGATATTTTTTTAGAATCGGTTGATTAATAACGTAAGAGTTTTAGATACATATATAGTTTGAAATTCGTTCTAGTTGATACTTTATAGATGTCATTTTATGATATTCTAAATAGTGTTCAAAAGCGTAACGAAAAACTATCGATCATTAACAAAAACTGTTTATAAACTATAAAATAACATTTTATTATTATATATATTATTATAACAAGTAATTGATTTATAAATATATTATATATTATTATAGGTGTGTATAGTGTATACACTATACACGTTTTTGGATAGGTGGCTGGCGGAGTTGAGTGGAGTTTCTTAAGTAGAAAGATTTAGTTAATCAAAAACTTTTCAATAGCTTTTCAATAATTTTTATAAAAATGTTTTAAGAACTTTAATTTATTTCTTCGTTTTTGTATACTGGATACACTTTTTGCTTAGGAATCGAGTAGGATTTTTCGATTAAAAGTCGTTTAAATAGAAAATTTGTTGTATAGTCGATATTTTAAAAAAAGTTAATTTTCAACTTTTTCAGTAGTTTTTTTAAGCGTAAAAAAACTGTCGAAAATATTGAAAAATTAGAATATATCAGAAAATAATAATATACCGAGATTCACTTAGATTCGTTTTATGGAAAGTAATAATTTGACATTGCTTTTAAATTTAATACATTCACCACCAGAATCGCATCTAACAAACTATAGCTCTCTACTCTACCCCTGGAACTTTTATTTATATATATATACACTTTTTCGGGTAGAAAGTGCCGATTAGCAATTTTAGGATTCTGAGATATGTAATAGAAAATTTATTCCGGTTAATTCTTTAAACATAAAGAAAGACTAGATACCAAAAATGACCGAGAATAAAAATTCTATAAATCAAAAAATAATATTATACCGAACTTTTCTCGAAATATATTTTTTGAATGCAATGATTTAGTTTTGCTTTCAAATTTGAAATAATATTATACTACACAATATCCTGCACCCAAGGACCGAATGGGTCCTTTAACCATTATCTATAAATTTAAAAGTTATTTTTTTACAAAACTGTATACGATACATTTGTATTATAATTGTATAATCAATGGTACTAAGGTTACGTCAGCACATTTTTGGACTTTTTAGACCCCCTTCTCCCCCTTGTCAGCAATTGTCAGCAAATTTCCGGCCCTCCTACTTTATTACGTCAATATATATCAAATGACCCCCTCTATTAAAAAAAAAATAAAAAATTTCCGAATTTTATGTGAATTGATTAAAAATAAATGAAAATTTTGTTATATATTTTGAATTTTATTTTACATATTTTGATTCTTTTTTTATTAATGCTGATGTCAGCATGGTTCTTACCCCCCCCCCCCATATCCACCTTGTCAGAAAATGTAAGCATACGATAAACCCCGCCTCACCCCCTAATACTTGAACGCTCCCTAATACTTTAAGATACAACTTTATTTAAAAACGATTATTTTTAATATTTAGTTTACCCATGCAAGATTTAACTTTATATAAGGACCTATACTCGAAATTCAAACCTTTACACCCGAGTACAAATGATCTTACGAGAAACCGGAATACCTAAAGTGTCAAAGCTAGACAATATTTGATCGTGGTTTTATACAATGTTGACTTGAAAATCAAAAGTACTAACCAATCTACCGGTTGTCCGTTGGGATCATTGCAGTGCAGATATTCGCCAAACGTAACCGCGACGACAGCTACCGAAACAATTACCACGGATATTGAAAATATACGATTCATTTTGGACTGCTGAAATAGTTTATATTGATTTACACGCTGTCGACGATGAGATCACCACTACTGACCATTCCCTTTTAATAAACACGATAACTCTAATAATATTGTGTTGATAAATATTATTTATATATATACCCATGTTTGTATGTACATATTATATAGGTACGTAGTATAATCAAACATGAATACGAATCATTAGATATTCTTATCTCGAATAAAGGCCAACAAGTCATCTATAGAACAATAATAGACAGTCCAGTTATTAAAACGTTCCTAATAAGTACCGTACTTTTAGTTATTATTAATTATAATAAAAATAAATATTATCAATTTTTTCTTTTTTTTTTCATTGTCAGACAAAAGTAATTTTTCTTACCCTATGTTTCGTTTCGTGCGAGCAATTTAATTAAAATATACTTTACCTACGTATAGTCTAATTAATATTATATATACTCGTATAAAAAAAAAAAAAATATATATATATATATATATATATATAAAATAATCTAGACAATTTTTGTTTTTTTAGTAATTTATCAAATATACATATTGTCTGTCGTTGCACCTATTGTATTTATTATAGAATAATATATACATATATTGCCTGTGACTCGTTATCTGTCGGACTTTGTTCATGCGTTGAGTTAAATGTATATGCAACAAGTAATAACTATTATGTGCTATACAGTCATTCAGGTTTCCTTGTATAAACACATATGCAAAGGTTAAAGACCTATACATACAAAATATAAGTAAACCTGCACTAATAGTGAAGGTCATAACCGATTTTTTTAATAGTACAAAAAAATATCATTAGTAAATTCAATATTGAGAATCTTTGTAAAATGACGTAGTTAACCAATTATAAAAAAAAAAAAATATATTCCGATTACAGTCATATACAAACTGCCCTTAGAGATGTTAACGGATACTAAAATATAATAAATGTATACAAAAATAATATTGATATAATCTAAAACATTTTTAAGTTCCTATAAATCATCATATTGTAAAATGACTTTCATCAATATACTTTAATTATTTTTTTCATTAATCAGGATTTACTGTAATGTAATAATAACTAAAACTATATTATAGTGAATGTGCTCAAAATTTAAATAACCACAATGAATATCGGATTTCCAGATATTTAAAAGAAACGTTGTTACAGTATGAACAATAGTTATTATTAAAATTTGAAGACTTTATATGAATAGATTTGAAAAAAAGCATTGGTTAATTAAGTATCCAAAATTACAAAATACGGATTATAATAACTATTAAAATGATCGTTGTACCGATACATATAACGTTAAAAAATGACTAAAATTTCATTTCAAACTTTAAACACTTAGATATTTTTACATACCAATTTTATAATTTTCAAAATATTAATGATAATTATAATTCGTACGATGAAGCCAGTATTAAATTATCAGATATCTTTGAAATGTAAATTTCAAATTTTATGTTTGTATTTAAAAAAAAAAAACAAAGCATATTCTAAATTTTATA
The DNA here is from genome assembly GCA_025469235.1 of Pemphigus obesinymphae. Classification (NCBI taxonomy): domain Eukaryota; kingdom Metazoa; phylum Arthropoda; class Insecta; order Hemiptera; family Aphididae; genus Pemphigus; species Pemphigus obesinymphae. The sequence goes on along the minus strand of JAIPRL010002116.1, from coordinate 43,194 downwards.
TTTAGCCCAAAATTATTTGTTCAAAATAAGGTAAGCTAAAAAAAAGAATCAGTGAAAATATCAAGTTTCAATTACTTATAACTTGTATTTATTATTTTTAGAATTTCAACAATATGTACGTTAGGTACTGAACATTTAGTTTAGAAAAAATGTCTTTTCGTACATTTTTAGTAGGTTTACTGGTTAAAAAAAATAATTACTTTAAAAGATTTAAATAATATTGTACAATTGTACATACATAAAATAATTTTTACAAAACATTTTTTGGTTTTCTGGTTCAATAATGAAAATGTCTACAATTAATACGATTTTAATATAATCTCATCGAGTTTCTCTAAATAATATACATGTCATATATATATATGACATATATATATATGATATATATATATATATATATATATATATATATATAATTAATTTATTATCAATTTGCGCCAACTATCTTGAGGTAAATAAATCAATATTTATTCGATATTAAAAAAAAGTATTTTATAGTTTTTTATTTAAATACTTTAACTTAACATTACCTTTGAAAGTTACCAAGTTCAAAAAAAAAAGTAATTACATAACACTTGCAGTAATGGACAATAATTATTCTGAAAATAATTATCATTACCCTATATGTTTTGACAGTCATATAATTTCCATTTATTTCCTTAATAAATCAACTTTGATTTTCAATACATATTGGTCATTTTCACAATTTATTTAATATTTATAACAAAACTAAAGTAAAATATATCGAAACAATCTCAATTTAAAACATTGTTCACGTGCACAAATTATCACAAAGTTGGGCATAAAAAAATGATAACGGAAATTTTGGAGAGAAAAACTCAACTGATTTTTACCTAGGTATCGTAGTTTTGTCTAAATATACCTATCTACCTACACCTAACAATTAAACTAGCTACCTATTTATTTTAATGAAAAAACAATAGGTACTTATTTATCACTTATTTATTATTAAATAGGTAATTGATACTGATAAGATTAATGACTTTAAATATTACAATTGATAATAAGTATAGTAATAATTACATTGTTATAATAAGATTAATCATTGAATTAACATAATATCAATTAATTCAATGATTTTAGTAGGTACGTATTTTTACAATAAACTTGTTAAATGTAATAAAATACCTAACATGTATAATATATATTAGTATCTGCATGTACTATACATAACCGTAATGCAGGGTTTAGAAATCTGGTAAATCTGAAAAACTGGTATTGTAACCAAAATCAAAAAACCAAATTTAAACAATTTTACGGTTTTAAAACCGGTTATGAAATTATCGAAACCAATAAAATTAAAAAACCGTTCGCAAAATTAAAAATCAAAACAATTAAAATCAATAGGTACCGGTTCAAATCCTTGGTGTAATGTTAAAGTAATTTTTTTAATACATTTTCATATTTTTTTTTTTATTAAGATTGTATTGGAATTGAACTCATTTTAACTAGGCACAGATTTAAACACACATATTCACTATTCAACATTTATATATTATAATACGTACTTATGACAATAAACTATTATCTATTATTTTTGTTAAAATAAATGAGTGGTTCAGGATATTATTTCGTTCCGATTAGTCGATTAATAACTATAAGATAGGATAATAACTATAATTAAAATTAAATATTTAGAAAAAAAAACATTACGAATTAAGTATTCAATACATACCTATAATATGTATAACTACTTCTAAAGAGAAAATTACATTATATTAATTCTTTATTAACAGTTTTCAACGTCTAACACTAGTTTCTTGTATTGATTCCATATTTTTATCGAGTCTATGCATACCGTTCCACCTCCACGCAATGTCTGTTTTATCTAAAATTAGAATAAGTTTATTAATACAAAATAGCGAATTTATATACCTACCTAATTAGACAATATATACTACTGTGTACTATACTCGTATATATCCAATAACAACGATAAAAATTTTATATAAGTGTAAAATTTCCTAGTTAACCAAATATTTTAGAAAATGTTTTCTAATTGTATACTTCACCTTATGGGTACTATAAATATAGGTATCTCATTTGTTCATTATTCGAAAACTAAACAATAAAAAAAATTATAATATACCTATACCTACCTACATAAGGAATTATATTGATATAAATAATATAATTTTAAGGCTATGATAAATCATCAAAGTATTTAATAAATGCTTAGAATGAATTTGACAAATTTTCTCAGTTGAAAAATAATTTGTAAGAGAATAAAAAAAATTACTTCTTAAAAGACCAATTGGTCCACTATCTACCCGAAACTTATTTTGTACACAATTAGTCATTTTTCCATTTTAATAATGAATAAAATCAATTAAATAATGTTAAGATTTAAACAAATACTTATTACCTAACATTTAGTCTTCTTTATTGTAGTATAAATATTGAAATATAATATAGATATAATGCATAATATATAGACGGATACCTATATTAAATACCAACTATTAATTTACGTATATTTCGAAATAGGCTCCCCTCAGCTTGCCATACATTACCCGCCCATTCTAGATGCTTGACTTTCAGAAAGCATTTGATACTTGGTTTATTGTACAGAGATTCCAAGATGGTGTTTTTTCTCCTTTTATAATCCCTACTTAATTAGTTCTTTACAGGTTCGTATATTTTCCTAAGCACCTTAATCTCGAAGATAAGATGATTCTCCTGTATCTCATTGAGTTGTCTTCACAGGCATATATCACAATTGGGTGTAAGGAAGCTAAGTAATTTTTTTCTTTGTCATTCATGAACTTAGCAATTTATTCAGTGAAGAAATATGCATCATTCTTCGAGTTGATTTGAAGTTTAACTTCATTGTGCATATCATTTTATGATTGATGTTCATTCTTATGTATTTAATATCATCGACCTGTTCAAAGGTGTACTATCAAATCCATATAGTTTGACTTTTAAATCGTTCTTAAAGGACGTGTTGCATGTATTATGCTTTTTCTTCTTTAATTATAAGGCCCATATTCCAACTGGATGCAATTAACATTTCTGCAGTGTGTATTACATCATTTAAACTATTTTCTAATATAACAACGCTATCCGCATACGCCAGCATACGTAAATTTCCATTAAGCTCTATTATTTCTTCTACATCTCTAAAGACTTTTTCAAGAGCTTAACTTTTTAACCCAGTTTTCATTTCAAAAGAACGAGATAACTCCCCTACCATCGAACTTTACAAAGAGTTTTATATTTTGATCATTCATATTAATTTATTCGGAATACCTAGATTCATCAAAGCAGTCCATATTTGATCTTTATTTATGCTGTCATAAGTTTAACGAAAATACCTCATAAATAACTCATGTGAAGTAATAAAATATTCATAGTATTTTTCCATAATTTGATAAATAGTAAATTTATAGTCATGATACTTTTATAAAATAGATAATATAATAATTATATAATTATAATATATTGATACAACAACAAATAAAATATTTGTTTGGTGCATAGCTATAAATTGTAATAATTAAAAATAATACACTATTTCAAGTATTGAGTCTGTCTTTTTTTATTATTGCTATACTATATTTTTTAGTAGGTATATCTAAATACTAAATTATTGTATTGATACATAAAAACAAACTAGTGTATCTTAAAGGACCTATATTTTACCACAATAAAATATATATAACTCGAAATCGACAATTTTCAAGTTCTTACACTAATGTACTGAATAGTGTGAAATACAATAACTTCTAACTAATAATAATATAATAAACTAATAATTTCAGTAAATTTGAATTTAGAAAAATATTAGTGGTAATATTTTTTTACTAAGGATTGGTAATTTTTTTTTAAGTTTTAAAAATGTAAATATTTTTTTTTGCTTATTTAATAGATATCAAAATATTGTGTATGTGGTTTTTTTGATAACAAATAGAGGATAATTACGCCTGCATTGTATCATTTACCATCTTACAGCCAACATCTTACAGAATCAATATCGTATACTAATTTTGATCAAAACACATTTATAAGCATTAACTTTAATAAATTGTAAAAAATAAATTACTGAAACTCAGCAAATAATATTACAATTAAAACTTTTTTTTTTAAATCAGTTTTACAAGATAAATATTTTGAATTTTTATTTTAAGTTCCTATAGCATTTTGATTGTAGAGCACAAAAGTCTAATCATTATAGAGAAAAATAAAAATAAAATTGAAATATTGAAATATTGAATAGAACAAAAACTATTGCATTTGTAAAATAATCCTGTTACATAATATTTTATTTAACTTACACCTCGATTGATGTCACCAATGCAAATCCAAGGTACAGAACTCTTGCTAGTTACCACCCACTTTGAATGGTCTTCAGTCGACTTATACGAAACATTTGCTAACCCTTTTATATCCTTCATTGTCAACGACTTAACGTTCATGACCCTACGGACAATATTTTTAAACATGTTTTATAATATATATTTTCAATATAATTCATGCAATATTGAATAGATATTGTATATCAAACAACTGAACTCACTTGTATTGAGCGGAACAGAACGAACTGAATGTATCCCGTGAATTTACCCAAGTCTCCGTGTATACATTTGAGTGTGTCATATTTGCTATTAAGTCTTCATACAAATCTATAAAATATGTATATATCATTCCAAAAATAATTATTCATAATTGGTATATTTTGATAAATCGAGTCTCTACTTTTTATTTTCCTAGGTAAGTAAATTGAGTCAAAATTTTAAAAAAAAACATGTTGTGTAAATCGAGTTTCTTAAAAAAAATCCAGTCGCTTTACATCAAGAGACACTATAGGTACCACTACGTTGAAATTCACTGGAATGCATCCCATAAACATTTGAAAAAGAAAAAAATATATAAATATAACTGAGCAATAAAATATTTTTTTTATATTACTAAAAATTACAACCATAAAAATATATACTATAATATTATGTTGTACCTACATTATTATCACACAGTCAAACATTTGAATAAAACAGCATTATCCCTCATAAGCAGAGTTAACTACCCATCTTTTTTTTGTCCACACATATCCTTAGCCATAATCACTTCTGTATATCTAATCTACTGGCCACAATATCTTCCTTGGTAACATCTAATACCTTTTTCTTTGGCCTACAATTTCTTTGAAATCGCTAATCGTTTATGAGGACTTGTACGTTCAATTTTAAAGGCGTTTTGTAAAAAAAAAATTTTACATTTTAAAAATAAGTAAATGCGTCCTAAAATTAGTCAAATCATATGAAATGGGATACTAGGTTGACATGGAACATTTTCGTTTTTGTTTAATAATTAATTGTGCTGTAAATTTGTATAATCATATTTATATTTAGTTTTAATTCAATAAAAATATTGTTCAACGTTTCAGAAACATTTTGTTTTTTTATAATATTATCACTTAACGTAGTTGTCAAATAGTTTGATAAGAACATTATCTTATAACATTTTTTTTACGCATTTCAAAACACCTCATGCATAGAGGAATATTTGAATTACATTTGAAAATAATGAGTGTTCTAAGTAACACTAAAATTTTTGGTGTTGAAACAAGCAATTTAAATTTATTTTTTTGACCTTACAATTGTATAAAATTTGTTTTTTAATTTGTTTCTTAGTAGTGTACAACTACGTGTATTTTTTTCATCCTTTTAATATTAATATAGTATTAATATATAATATATGAATACTTGTGACTATTTATAATTATTATATTTTGGTTTTTGGTATGCGCTGAAGATGGCAACATAATTGTTGAAATACATATATGCAAAATAGAAGTAAATAATATTGTAACTTCGGGTTTATAATATAATAATTATTTTTATAGCGCCTGTAAAAACACAAATAATATCCAAATTGTTCTATTATACAAGGTTTGGTGGTATTTTATAACCTTAATTTAGTTTCATTTGTTATTGTTACAAAATTCTGATATTTATTTAAAAATATATAAAACATAATTTCATTCTATATCTATAGCTCTTCCAATGATGCACAGGGTTTTTAATATTTTGAAATAAAAATACCTTAATTATGCTTCCATGAATAGAGTTTTTTGATTATTAAAAAAAATTATTTTTTTAAAAATGTTTTGAAAAAGTACTCTTAGAAGGACAACAGCAAGAGTTATGGTCTTTTACATAATTGTTAACTACATTTCTGTGATACATTCATATACTGAACAGTGAACATTAATCCAAATATTAGTTTCATACATGTAATATTAATTATTTTAATATCTATTAAATCATCTGAATGAATGGTAAATATGATTATCTAAATGGAAATCTTATCCTATAAGCGAGTGAAAGAACTAACACTCAGTTGGCCAAAACGACAATTTAAATATTATTCAGCCTGCCAGTTGGTTAAATATCTCAGAGGTACTCGGATATTCTATGACCTAAATCGCCCCCCCCCCCCAATAAATTGATTTTACTACGCCCCTGTACATAAATTTAAAATTATTACTGATATTATATTAACTCATCATTCCATTTAACTTAGTCACCCCACACATACATCCAATTTCGTATGTAAATTCATCATCTCTAAAAATTATTTATTTTAAATTGATTCATTGTTATTGACTTTGAATAGACTACGGACCTCAGACTCAACGGTTGCCTTCTTTCATTCTAGAGACTTAAGAATAAATTTAGTTACAGTCATATTATACCTACAATTTTCATAAAATAGTTGATACAGGATAATTATTACTATCATTACAATTTATTGAATGAGTTCTGTTATTCGGTTTTTGGGATCGGATGAGTATTTCAACTGTAGCAGTAAAAAATATATACACGTAACGTAACAATAGGATCGAGTTTGCCGATCCGAAATAATATTTCACAAAACAAAAAAAAAAAAAACGAAAAAAATATTTAAAAAATTAAAAGCCTTACTAAGGAATTAAAACAAACAAAATGTATTATAATGAACTACACATAATTTAAAAATCTGATCTACTAGTTAAACGACTAAATTTACGTAACTCTTTTTAAATGAGGTTAAAGGAATTGAACAACTTGCTGCAAACAGAGGTATGACAGCTACGACTGGTGCATGGAATCATGTTAACAACTTACGAAAAGAAATGACACACTATACTCTTAGATAAGATGACAAAAAAACCAAATAATTAGATTCCAAGAGAGCAAATGTAATAGTAACATGTTTAAATGGCAATCTAGTAATGATAAAATATTATGTGAATTTGGGAAGATAAAAATATGGACAATATTCTCGGATGCCCAATAATGGCAAGAACTTGAATGTTGCAGGAAACAAAAGAAAAAAAAGGATTTAGATCGTGATTTACATAACAGGAATGAAGAAAACACTTCATGTTACCTTTAGCAAAATATCTGTTTTTTGAAATGGACAAAAACTTGAAGCCACTAATAGACTGAAGGTTCTGTAATCTCACTCCATCGTTGACCTTCTTTTGCCAGTCACGGCGACGGCCGCGTGGTAAAGTCGAAGTGTACAGACCCGGGTACGCTGTTTTCAGATTACCACCGAAGTGACTACCATAAATCTTTACTTCGTTGTTGATTAATTGATCGCCTGCAAGCAAGTATTTACATTTATTGGAACAAGTATTAATAATTATTTATTGATTTAGGTCTATGAATAAAATACATTAGATAAAGTCTACTAGTATAAATGTATAATCTTATTTTTATCGGAAGATGTGGGAAGATAGAAAATTACATAGGATATATAGGTATTGTATAAAAATATAAACTAAAAATTTGAAAAACTGGAAAATACTGGTTATTATTGTAGTAGGTACGGCGAAAACTATATATATATACGTATAATATGCATGTTCGATTCTTTCGTATGCATACTATGAATGTGTATATGCACATATACTGACACGTATATTTTGTAGCAATAATATTAGTAAACCTAAAATGTCATCCTACTACAGTAAAATTCTAAATTGTTTATGATTGCACTTTTATAAGTATTACGATTAATAAAAACCGAAATATTATATTGTTAGAAGTATTCGAGAACGCCTCTGAGGACGAGAGATATTTTTTGTGTGCCATGGTTTTTTAATATACATTATTTAATTATTTCAGTATTTGATTTTTATTTTTATTTTAAATTTATATTTCTCTGCGATCATTACGAGTGTTGATCGTTTAAAAACGAAAACGTATCTTTAACCCTTGTAAAAACATTATAGTATCAGGGGACTGGTTGACCAGAAACATTCCTGAACGACTGCACTTTAAGTTCCTTAAGACCTAGTTTAACTCAACATCACTTGCTAAAACATACTTGTTGACTAGAAGCAATCCTGAAAGACTGTACTTTAAGTTCTTTAGAACCTAGTTAAAACAACAAGGCTCTCAAAGTACTTTTCTCACGGCTGCATTACCTGACATTTACCAGGCATGATCTTGATTAAGTCATAGAGAAAATATAAAAGTAGTGTGTTTTTATAAAGAAATTATGGCCATAATGAAGAAGCTACATGTTTTGTTTAAAAGTACATTTTATATATTTTGTGTTGCCATACGCGACCGTCTTAGTAAACCAGCGCATACGACAAAATTGAATTTCTGCGTTAGATGCACATATACTGATACGTATACTTTATTGTAATAATATTAACAAACCTAAAATATCATCCTACTACATTATTCACTCAATATACAAAAAATCGTTGGTTAAAAGACAAAGGGCGTAAGCGACATTTAATGAATTTTTCAAGAGAACAAAAACATATTTTTAATTTTCAAGTTATAATTTCAAGTTAGTATAATCAGAAAGAATTTTATTGAGACGGCATAAAATCCTGTATAGAATATGATTGTACCTGTAGGAAGTATGATGGTATGAAAGTTGATAGTGGATAAGATTTTTGTGTTGTGGATGATAACACGGAGGGAAATAGAAGAGAGGATTTCGGGTGCATCAATGGAACTATTGAGAAGGGATGCGATGAATAAAAAAGGTCGGCTTCAATTTGATGATAGGATAATGTGAAAATTTCAAGATTAGTAAACAAAGGAATAATTTTTTTAAGGATGATTGATTTTTAACGGGAAGGCAGCAAAGGAAGAGGTCTACTTTAACTTGTTTCATGTGTAGCTCATCATGGGCCAGGTAAAGATTCCAAATAACCACCCCATACTCCACAATATAACGCGTCAAGAACAAATTAGAAGTATTCTGTATTACGCTTTATGAATCATAGTACTTTAAGGGCTTTTCCAATTATATTAGTAATATGAAATTCAAAGGAGAGAGTTGAAGACTAAAAAGCCCTAAGGCCTTTGATAATGGTAATACGATTAAGTCGAGATCTGTTGAGAAAATAGAAGTGGGAGAGAGTAGAACAACTTCTAAAAAAGGACATTACATGACATTTATGTATATTAAGAGAAAGGTTCAGTCAGAAGGAGAGGTAATTTTGAGGAATAATTAAAATCAACGGAAAAAAAATAACTTCAAGGAACTTTAACTAAAGGAAAGACTATCGGATAGTGAATTATCAAATAAATTGCAGTGCAGAAGACTAAAATGACTCTAGAGGAAATGGGAAAAAGAGCAAAGAGTACACATAGAAATAAATTGCCTTCTGTAGATAAAATCGGACGCCAGCAAGGAGACCAGTAGATTGCCAATACCAAGATTATCTACAACGTTAATGAGTATGCCATGGTCAACTGTGTGGACGATGTTTTTGAAGTTAGTGAGTCTTGTTTTTTTTAATAAAATCCACGTGATAAGGTGGATCAGGTTGATCAGGTGGATCTAGGTTATCAAGAATTTAGGTTGAGATTGTAATCGTTATCATGTAAATTTATTTGGTATCCTAATTTTTGATATCTTGGAGACATATGATTCAAATTGAAGCTAATAATATGTAGCTCACTGTATACTTTAAGGCCAAATGATCGTTCCCATAAAAAACAATTGAATTTTAAAAAGTAAGGTTCACTTGGTATACTTCCACTTTGATGCGTTTTAAAATTTAAAAGCTCATTACTTGGGTATCATTCATCGAATTTCAAAAAGTCGAAATTCTTATAAAAATACATCCTTTCAAAATTCATAATTTATATTGTAAATTTCAATTTAAAAATTGATAATTTGTATAGTATTAATATAGTTAGAATGGAGTATACAAATTACTTCCTAAAAATAATTTAACAACAATTATTTCTAATTCCCCTGATTTAGCCTAGACAATGATAAAAAAAAAATCATCATGCATTATTTTTTTATTTTTTATTGCTTTTTTAATTCTATAAAATCTAACTTTAGTAGTTATATAGCTACAATGTAAAAATTATATGGGGATAAATATTAAATTTTTCGTTATTGTAATCATAACTAAAATATAATAATTAATAAGTGTTCGTGAAATGCGCATGTTCAGTGATAGCAATATTGTAAAATCAATAAATTCTTTACTTTACGATAAATCTAACACTCACACAGTCTTAATTATTAAATAGTTTTAAACAAAATTATTTAAATATTTATTAATTAAAAAAATTTTGTACACCTATTTTAGCTAAAAATAATGACATAAATTAATAAATAACTTATAATATTGTACTTACCAACTTTGTCCAGTACCACGGGCATCATAGATATGCACAAAAAACTTTGCCCGAACTTCAAGCCGGTTTTCGGATATGTGTACATATTGTTGCTCTGATACGGTAAATTCGGAAATTTGGGCACACTGTGCACTAGCCAAAAACCCGAATTGTTATCAGCGGCTACAACGCCTTTGGAATGGCCTAGCGTACCCGTCGTATAGCCGTTCGTTGGTTCATCGTTGTATACGATCCACGCGATCGACTGAAATCATGACATATATAATAGATACAGATTAATTATAAGAGAAAGGAAGACATAATAAGATTAAATAGTTATTTATTTGTTTTAATAGAATACGTTTTGTTTTTTTTGACTGAAACCGGTTTTCAGGAGAAGCAGATTTGGTTATGATTTCTCAAACAGATTTTTGATATAACGCAAATTTGGTTATGATTTATAAAAATCTGTTGGTCAAGGTTTGATTTATAAAATAAGTTATAGAATTTTAATGATTAAAATCAAGATATTCGGGTTAAAATTTTATAATTTTGTAAATTTTATAAATATTGGTTTAATTTTTAACCGGTTTGAAAAAAATGTGTGGGTTTACATTACAGATTACATAATTATCCAAATAACACGATATTAACGAATATAATATTGGTTTTAGTTATACCGAAATGGGCTAAATGCCCTCTGTAAAGAAATTCGAAAATAGAAGTTTGGACACGAAAATATGAACTTAATACTCTCATCATTTGGTTATAAGAACTTTTGAGATTAGCTTTTTTTTAAATTAAATAAATCGAAAATTAACTCGAAGACTATAATTGTATATCGACAATTTCAGAAAAATCACCCAAATTATAATTTATTCCAAAAAAGGTCAACAATTTCCACAGGATAATATTTTTAAGGGACAAAAAAAAAAAGATGAAAGAAGGCAATGGAAATAATTGAAAACATTTTTAACTTTTAATATTTCAGTAGTTACCTACCTTCATTTAAGCATAAAAAAATTAATTAAATATGTGAAATATTTATTAAGAATTGAAAATTGGATTGAATATCTATCATAATATATATAAATACATAAATCCTCGATAATATTACGTTATTATAGTTTTCCGTAGTTGCGTATATTTGCGAAACAGTTTCTCCGATGGCGGACTCCTTTGTCGTGATGCCGGTCAGGTAAGTCCACTCTGGGTTTTTAGCGTCCAGGTATATATAGGCTGTCCCATCGGATATGCTTGACTCGAGATTCGGGAGTTTGATGGCCGCAAACCTTTTTGATAAGACATAAATTTGGTAGATGTATTAAAACTCGAGATATATTGTACACACCGAATATATTAATATATTTTCGGTATTATGTATATTATATTATTTACCCTCAAGAGACGAATGTTTAACCGTGTTTATATATTAGTAATTTACAGTCTTGGACAGTAAAGTACCTAATTGAAATTACTCGTTACTATAATGAAATTAATTTACTGTAACGAAAATACGTAATTTAATTACATTTATTCATGAGTAATTTTATTACTCTTAAAAGGTAATTTTAATAATTGTAACGCGTGACTTTGGAAAAAAATTAAATTTTATAATTTATTATATATATATATATGTGTGTGTGTGTGTGTTTGTGTATAAAATATTATGTATTGAAATGTGTATAATGAATTTTTCCATATCTAAAGCCTCGTCCACACTAGAGCACGCACAGGCTGAGCATGTGTGCTACCTTGCGTCGTTTTTATGCGTCGTGTGTGCTCAGTATGGACGCTACCACGCACAACTAATACGTACGTGCAAAATTTGC
>JAIPRL010002116.1:12403-30646 GCA_025469235.1 Pemphigus obesinymphae | reverse complement strand
ACGCGTCGTTTATTGACGATGTCCGTTCAATACAATGCCATTTATATAGTATGACGATTATTTCAAAGCCTATTCAAACTAAAGTCGTTTCAAACTTTGTCGATTCATGAACATGTTAGTTCAAATGCTAATCGTTTAAAACAAACGAAGTTTCAACATTATATTTAATCAATTCAATGTTTTTCAAACTATTGCTATGCATCCGCGAAATCGTGTCGTAATCGCGTCGTGTGGCAATCGCCTCGTGTGCGGAGGGCCTGTTGTCATATTCTTTTCAATTTAAAATTCAATCATTTTCGTTATTTACTTGTCTAATTTGAGTAGTATAACGATATTATACCATATATGTTATACCATTTAAATGCTAACAAATATTTCTCATATTTAGAATAGCATTCATTCGTTATACCAAACGTTTATTACAGCTTACTTATTACGGCAGAATCGCGGCCTCATTGAATTCAGGCCATTTTGGGCATAAAACCGCTTCCAAATGAAGAAGTAACATACTCCATTAGAAGCCAAATATTTGTGTATTAGTGTTAACTGTCCTCGATGATTCTTAAAAGCGTAGTAATTAATCTGTCATTGATTATCTATATATAAGATACGGAATTTCGATTACCGATAAACAGGATTGAAAAGGTTTACTTTATACCTTTTGAGGTGACCGGTAACCACAAACGTTGCAGGACAAATATTTTGTATTATGTAAATTGTTATTTAAGGTTAAATTTTTATTTTAAATTCATTACTCTCAGATATTTTTCTGAGAAAATTGTTTCATTTAATATTTTGTGTGATAACTTACACCACAGCTGAATAGACTATTATAGTATAAATCGTTTAATATGAACAATTTAAATATAGCGGTACTTACTGCATTAAAAATTACGCACATGACAATAGTTGCATCATAAAATATAATATAATAACATCTATTAAATATAATTGTTTAATAATAACAGTTAATTTAGTATTTATACACGATATTAACCTTCATTTTATTGCATGTTGCCAAATAGCATGTAAACTATATTAGTACAATATACATACAATATTCATCTATAAATTATAATCATTTGTTCTTATAGTTTATGGAAAATATGAAAATATTTTTTAAATTAAGAATAAAATATTTTAGACAAAATTATTTATTTAACCTATTGGACTGATATATGGATTTATAATTTTATTATATTTATTATTGTTTTAAATTAGTATATCTATTATAGATTTTTAGTATTGACATTATTTATATTTTTATAAATAAATATATAATAAAATACATTTAGTGTCAGTTGATCACATAATCCGAGTAAATCTCACACACTTATACCACACAATATGGAATCATTTTAGTTTATCTTCCAGTGCCTTCCTATTCCTTTTATTTGAATTTAAATGGATATATTATACATTATGCAATATATATTGTATTCATTAATATATAATTAATTAATTTATCAATTTATCATATTTTGTATTAATTTATTATAAAGAGGTTTGGAAGTAACTACATATTTAAAATATTATTTTGTTGTACATACCAGTTTCCACTTACATCATCAAGACAAAAATCATAATTAACGGACCATTACTAGTTAATACAATTTTATAACATCTTAAAATTTGTAAATATTGTCAGACTTATAGAGTATATTTGTACATTTATCTAATAAGATACTTATATTTAAATACATTTTCAGCCCGAAGAAATGTATTTTTTTGGTATTATATTTTAAAATATATAATATATATTATGTATATGAATATTAGTTCGAATGATGTTCATATTAATACATTCTAAAAATGGGTGAAAATAGAGTATACATAATATTATTATTACAATTAAATGATATTCTATTCTATTATGATATTATTACTAAGAATGCAATATGTACAATCATGAATCGTGGTTTTTAAGTATTTTGAAAAATTTAATATAGTTTCCTTAATGTACTATTTATTTAAAAATGCAAATATTTATAAAGTATTTATTTTTCATTGTATTTTATATATTATAATGTTTTTAAATAAATGATTTTTCTTTTAACAAGATTGTATATTATATATCATAACCAATCGTACTTCTAATGTACCTATTTAAAATTTAACATTTAACAATAATTATTTTTAATCTTTAATTTACTTATACGATTTATCATTTTACTTGGAATCGGAAATTCAAATACATAAACTTGCAGACTAGCAGGTAAAAAGTAGGTACACATTTTATTTCTAAAGTTCAATCTTGACAATACAAAATATTTTATATAAAGTTGTTCCAAGGTAACTTACCAGTCTACTGGTTTTCCGCTGGCATCTTTGCACTGCAGATGATTTCCAAACATCACATCAACGGCTGCGGAGACGATGACCATCAATATCGCAAATATGTAATTCATTTCGTAAAGAAATAGTAAATATCATAGCATATAAAGTGTTGACGAGACCACTGATCATGCTTTTTTGAAAAACGCGAAATCACAATATGTGACTTAATATATGATAATAATATGTACAATGAATATACTATACGTATAATATGTGTGATATGAGTAATGAGTGTATCAAATCAATACATACCGGCTGAAGACGTGCTTATCTTGAATAAAATTGTTCTGTAATAATGTAACAATCATCTCAAAGCTAAATTGCAGTGGCGGCTCGTGTGTAGAGGCGACCGCGACGGGGCGATCGCCCCCCCTCTAAAATTGTACCCAACAAATTACTTATATTAACAAGTTAAATATTGATTTAAATACTAACAATTATTTATATTTACATTGTAATGCATTTTCAAAATATTATTATTGAAAGTAAAATTTGTTTTCCATTGTTATGAAAACACTACCTATATAAGATAATCAGAGTGTAAAAATATATATAGATAATGAAAAATTTGCGGTTGAAAAAGGTACATATTAGGTATATTCATTTGCGCGGTTATCGAGTAACGAACAGCGCTCGGCGCTGGGGCCACGTTGACAATTTGCCCGTCATAACTATACGATCAAAACATAAAAACATGGGAGGGCGAATTCGGTAATATAATGTGTAAATACAAGTGTATTTACTGTGTTCGTGTTCGTGACTCGTACACATTACAATAGTTTCTATATTATTTATTTAATTTATTCTTTTATTATTGGTGTATATTATATTATCATAATATACCTATAGTAGATAAAAATTCAGTATCATATTCACAGAAAATTGAAATAAAACAACTTGGAAAACCTGTTTAGTAAAATAGACGCTTAAATTGTGAGTACGAAACGTATAAATTTTATTATTTTGTAATTTTCAGTTTTTGTAAAACGTATTTATATATTTATTTTTTTTTTTTATATTTTGGTTTAATAAATATCTATTAAATTGGTACATAATTATTATTGTATTCTATGCTTTTGAAAAATGAATAGTTTTTAATCGCCCTTCCACATTCAAAGCCCACGAGCCGCCACTGCTAAATTGCTCCCGCCAAAAAAATTTTTTAACACTTAAACTAGCTTTAGCCACATTATTGAAGAAAACTAAATTTAATTAGGTATGTAATCAGTAATCACTTTTTTTCATTCCTAGATATATTTATATCTATAGTTAGATACATTTTTGTTCATTTTATTACAACTAAAATATCGCAATTTATTTCTATCTATCCAAAATTAAATTTTTATTCCATTTATTTAAGACGTGATTTTTATATTTTGACTTTTGAGTGTCTATCTATAAGGGCCATAGCTCAAGTAAAAAAAAAACATTTCTAGACAAGTTAAATTACCTATCGATACTACCTAGAAGACAATATAATAATATCAAAATGTATCTCGTTGGAGCAGTTAACTATGGAGCGAAACAAAAAAAAGTTACTATATAGTACTGTAGTAAGTTACTGTACCTATATAGTCGGTATTTAAGTCTACCCAATGATATTCACTTTTATATGTTACACAGGGAGATAATATGGCCCAATTTAATTTAAATTACTTTTTAGGGTAAAAGGAAAAAAATTAGTGGGAGTGCGTAATTAAAAAGTATAAATTAAAAAATAATTAAAAATACGAGAACCGTCTAAATATACTCCCGTTATACGTTTCTTACGTCTATGTAATAATATTTCTCCCATCAATTAATATTCTTGTGTTCGCATAGTAAAAAAGAAACTATTAAATTCCATAAGTTTACTATTGAAATGAATATTTCTTTTAATAGTAAACTGTTGAACAATTACTACGTATAATTAGCAAGAGTGTCCATGGAGTTAAATTCAGAACGGGAAACATAAATAAATTATAATATTAACAATATAATAAAATAATAAAGAGGTATAGTTACGGTGAATATCTGGTGATTTCTGGCGCTGTAGGATGAAACAGGGCAGGAAATCAAGAAAAGGAGATTCGGTGCATCTATGGAACCATTTAAAAGTACAAGTAATACAGAGTATTAATAGGACTATTTAACAAATAAAATAACTGTTATTACAATCAGTGTTTTTAATTTTTTAATTTTTAAATAATTATTTCACTTCTGGGCTATAATTTACATTTTATAAATGTAATTTGAATTTTAAAGAACTCAAAATAAAATTTAAAAATGTAATTTAACTAATATCAAAAAGTCACGTCCTGCCTTAGGAACGGGGAAATCGTCGCGTACGACATCGAATTTTTTTTTAAAATCTGCCCCATCTATGTTCAAGATGTTAGTTACTGTCCCATACCTACGTAAAAACTGGTACTGAATTAATTCCCTTAATATCTCGCTTTTTACTTTCGTCTACCATAACATGTCCGTTTAATGATGATAGTTTAACGACACACATATCTGCACCCCTATCTACTAAAAATTTTATTGTTGTATGTTCAAATTCTCGTGAATAACAAGTAGGTAACGTGTTTTTTTTTTTTCAATATTATGCGAAATAATTCTAACATGATTATCTTTTAATTCGTTTAATGATCGACTATTTTGAGTTTCCGAACATTTTCCCAATTGTTCCTTCTTCTTTTGTTCGTTAAATTTACGTTTTCTACACTCACTAATATCATGATTCTATCTTTTGCAATATCGAAAATATTTTATGCTTCCCCCTGAATATTCTTTTAAATTCGACTTTCGGTTCGCCATTTGGATTTCGGACATTTGAATTTCTATTCTCGCTCGATCGGCATTTGTTACTGTAATGACCTATTTTACCGCATTTATGGCATTTAACATTAGTTTTAAAAATTTTTCCTTTATCAAATTTGTTATTAGTCCCCCAATTCTTTTTATCCCATGACAACCCCCTATCCTAGTCGAATACGAATAACAATATTAAATTTATTGTGGGAAATCGTTTTCGTAATTTGTTGACATTTGACAATTGACAATATTATTATTTTTATTACACGAATGCGATGTCGCGGTCGCGTCGGAACGGACTCGTTTTACAAGTAGCAGTACACAGTACCTATACGTATCCCAAAATACTTTTTTTTTTTCATTGGACACTTTTAATTAATCTAAAAACATTTAAATGCATAGGCAATTATTTTTAATATCCTATAGGTTGGCAATGGCATTAAACAATAGATATTTAACTTTAAAAATACAAAAATGCTTATACCTATATATATTTTTAGGCTCAGTTGGGATTTTACTTGCGTTTACAGTATTGTTTTTAAACATTGATTGTTTTTCAATATTGACTATTGACATTTAATTTGATATAGGCATATAAATAAATATTAAACACTTGCCTATAAGTATTTTTCTATTTAAAATATACCTAAACATTATTTTATGGACATAATATTATATTTATACGAATATTCAACCAATATAAAAAGTAGTAAAATTAAAAAAAAAATTTTTTTTAAGTATCTTCATTCTAGGTGTACACTATACATCTAAAAACGTAAGATATAATAGTAAAAAATAATAATTATCAGTAGATAAATAAATTAACTATAACTTTTACAATATTATATTATTATATTAATTGTGCTGTAATACTCTCAGTTTTGCAATCTGCTGGACAGTTTTATTGTGTAATTCTGTGTTGATCCATTTATAGGTACACTTTAAATATTACCTACAGTTCTAAATAATGTTCAATGATGTACTTACTTATTCTGTATTCACGAAATATAATTTAGTATTATGGTAAATATTTATAGTCTGTGTCTTCTAGTTTTATTATTGCTTATCTATACAAGATGTTAAGATTTCTATAACAGCATCACAGATAATAATCTTAATTCGTGAACAGCATTCATATTATATAGGATTTTAGCATCTACATGTAATTTATGATTTTAGCACAGATGAGTAGGTGACAGAATAAATTTTGTGATATTAGTTTGATTTTTTCTCAATTAGCGACAACTAGTTGTCAAACCGCACTAGAGACGATTCTTATTTCACTGATAACGTATTTGTACCGCATCCTTATAAACTCAATTCGTGGCCACTGGATAAATATTATATGGAGCACGATCGTATAGAACAGGCGAGTCATCGGGAAGATAATGCGGGATCAGGTTTGGTTGCACTTTTTGCACGATTTATGTAGACCTAGTAGCGCCTACCTAGTGGTCATAAACCAAACTACACGTTCTGTGATTATAATTATAAATGGTTGACAATTTTATATGAATATTGAATACTCAATACGAACATTTTTAATAGATTTACGCATTAACAATTTATATTTTATATTATTTAAATTTATAAAATCCGAGTATTCAATAAAATTACAATAAATGAGGTATTAAATATAAATATTATCTACATTTGTATTACATTCCATTTGCTTAAAATCGTTACTTATTACTTACTACGGAATATTATATAAAATATAATTCCGAAATAGATAGAAAAAATCAAACGGTCACGAATAAACTTAAAGATAAAATTAAAAAAGCTGAATTGTTATTATATGGATTTATTTCTGAGCATAATTTATTATTTAATGTTATTGATCATTTAAGTAAAATATGCCGAGAAGCATTT
The DNA here is from genome assembly GCA_025469235.1 of Pemphigus obesinymphae. Taxonomy (NCBI): domain Eukaryota; kingdom Metazoa; phylum Arthropoda; class Insecta; order Hemiptera; family Aphididae; genus Pemphigus; species Pemphigus obesinymphae. Next base: position 23,641 of record JAIPRL010002116.1, on the reverse strand, counting down.
CTTGATTCAAAAATTGCAAGCCCTTTAAGTATTAGCTGTACTATTTGTGTTAAAATTGCATTTAAATGTCACACAAACACATAGTACATAATATTATAAGCTATAATACACATCAAAACTTTTAAACCACCAGAACCAGACTCCCAAGTTCTTACTATCTGCTCTTGACTAAAATGTTTTTCGTAAATTAACGTCCTCGGCTTAACAAAATTGGAATAAGGAATCGCTTTTATCCATTTTTCCTTCAAAATTTCATTTTTTCATCGTAAGACGTAAATTACATTAGACAGCACTTCGGAGACTTATTGAAATGCAAGTTGTTATCAAAGATATAAAAACAAAAAAAATTAAGTAACGCTCAATGCCAATATCAAAACTAATATTTTTACTTTTTCGAAAAATGATTTTGGTGATTATCGTGCACGTGCGATGTTTTTATATTTTGACTTGTTAATCGTGATAACATTAAGAAACGTGAGTGCTAATAGAGCTTACTTAGTGGTAGTTCATCAAACTAATTGTAGAGCTAGCAGCGCTTACGTAGTGGTAATTACTAGAACTACTACCCATGCATCGAATTCTGATTGAGATCGGCCGCGGCAACCAGTCGTGTCTAGGAAACCGTACCTTAAGATGCTGTAATGAGCTGGTCCCTTAAAAAGCAAGTTTTACTGTACATACCTAATCTCGAATCTGGTTGTATTGAGAACAAATAGGCAGACCCTCAAGTATTAAGAAATTTATTGATATTTCAAATGTTTTTATTTCTTTAAAAATATATCCAATTTTGTAGAGAATTTTATGTTTATAATAAAAAGTACAAGATGTGTAACATAATAGATTCAATTTATTAAGACACATTTTTACAAAAATGTGATATTTAGATAGGTAACAATAATAAGTAGATATAATAAATAAATAATTATACACCTACAAGTATCTAGGTACAGTGTACATAATATAATAAGAAATGTACAAGTATTATCAACAAATTTACCCATTCTGTTTATAGCCGGAAACAATGATAACCAACTTGTTTTCGAGCGAAATAAAAGTTTTTTGTACTCAACACCGATAAAATTACAAAATTATTTTAATGATTCTATACGTACTGTATAAATTGAAAATTAATTATATATTTTTAATATAATAGACTCTATATCTAGCGGTAAACCTTCAATTGCATGCTGAACACAGTTATTTAGAATGTGAGCAGAGCATCCGATTCCAATAATTGGTTTTTTAATATGCTGTTGGAGACGATAAAATCATTATTTGTCCTTCGTCTATCTACACCACCGAAATTGGTGTTACAATTATCTCCTGAAAAAGCTTATGTTTTCTAACGTCTCAATTAATAAATTACAGATTGTTTAACTCGTTTCATTTGGTAATGACTTAAGTTTGATTAGATTATGTTTAATCCCAAAGTTTTTATCAAAGTATTGAATCAAAATAGGAAAATTTTTTATAGCACCATGGTTAGACCCATCTGTACAAACAATAAATAAAATATTGTTATCGTTAATGATTTTTAAGACTTCTTTCAATGAATGTGGCGCTAAGACATTATTAACAATAGCTTCAGTTTTAATTCTAGCTGAAGACATTTTAGATGCTACTTCTGAATCGCAAAACATAAGACGATATAATTTAGTGGAACAATCACAAGATTTATAGCTTTGGTGATGTCTTAACGTATGAAATGCAAGTGTGGCTTCAGATACTAATATTTGTTCTTGATTTTTGTATTCTGTGTTACAAAAAACGTATTGATTGATTTTGAACCACTAGTAGACTGAATATTTTTTGAATGTTTAGACGAATACAAATGTTGTATTAAGACAGCTTTGCCTTTATTGAACAATTATGCAACAAATTTTACAAAAAGCCTCGTGTTTATTTTCTGTTTGTCTAAACATTGGGTATTCTTTTAATAATTTATCATTAAATTTACATTTTCGGCGAAACATTTTCGACGACCACAGCTCACAAATAATAGCTGGATACGTAAACAAGAAGGTAACAAACTAAACTAGTACTAGTAGCAGAGTACTGACATAGATTAATTCTGATTTCCAAACGATTTACCACATGCCTGTATACCGATAATATACATATACCGTATGTCAATATAACATAATTAAATATAATATATATAATACATATATCGTAGACATTTCAGAGAAAAACGTCGATAACATCGATAATGTCCGTGCCGATTAAATGTATATATTTATATTTATGTTATTAGATTAGTATATTCCGATGTGTGTCTTTTCAGAATTTTCGTGATTAAATATAAATAGAAAAAAAAAGAGTACATTCTTGCCAATATAATAAAAGTGAGAGTACAAAAATTTTAAGAGCTTAAAAGAATACATGTACTCTTAAAAGAGTACTAATGATAACCTTAATCACATATTAAATTATATTAAATATTACACTAATATAATATGTTAATGTTTTTTTTTATTTGTAATAAATTACTACTTTAAATTCTTAATTTTAAGTTACTTGTAGTTTATAAATACATACAATGTATGTAAAGCAATATTTCAAAACTTTCTATTTATACCTATCAAATAATTAAAAATAATTATTTAGTTTCATTAACCATTGTCTTCCATAAGTTAAATATAAATAAATAATTATTATTTATATAATATTTTTGTTATAATTATATTTAATATTTTAATATTATTATTATTATGATATATATCACAGAAATACATTACTTAAGTTATACAGAGTAAAAACCACATAAATAAATTAATAAAAAAAATTATAAGTATAATAACATTTTACTGTTGATAATTTGTTAATCTATTATAGTCTAATTGAATTTGATTTTCCCTGGCAATTATAAACATGCGTTTGTTTTGGCGAAGATACACACCATTCATACCACACTTTATATTCATCACAATACCTCCAAAAATGGACAGATATAACATTCCCTGATTTAACAAGCATTGTATCCTTGATTGGAAAATAGGCAGGGAACCAACTAAACATACCAACACTAAAAGTTGATGGTTCGATACTTATTGTAATATCTTTATAAAGTACCGCATCAAAATAGCCACTAAAACCATGCAATTGCATGTTAGAAGTTATTTCAAATTGTAGACATTTATATCGTGAATTACTTTCTAAGATATTTTTAGGATGTTTGAATGAAAATAACTTTTTAGTCTTAGTCGGTTTATAGCTTTGAGGCTGTAAAACAATGTATGGTTGTTCAAATGCTGCATCTTTTGAATTTGGTAAACATGACTCATCAATGATATCATTATGTATAGTTTGACTAAACAGTTTATGTGACATTAAAGGCCTTAAATAGGATGAATATTCACATGGTATACTTATACCACCGTCTTTTAAACACTTTTGAGCACCATCTAAACATTCCGGTGACAATTCGTTGTCTCCAAATGAACCAAGAAGCTCAGACACCATGATATCACATTTTTCCGGCGGATCCCATGTTCGGCCATCACTAAAAACCACTTGAACTGAATTGCCCCAAATATTTTTTTGATACATCATAAGTGTTGGTATGGCATTTTCATTTTTTTCAACTGCGTATACCTTGACATCTACAGCTGCCAAATCCGCAGCTTTTAAACTGGCTTTAACTAAAGGACCTCGGCCAGCACCGATTACAGCTATAACTATATTTTTTACCTTCATGTCAATGATAGCCATGTGTATGGCCTTTTGATATTGAGTGTATTTAACTGGATCTTGTTCAAACACATGATACACACAAGACATTAGGTTGTCTCTGAGGGGTTGCAAGGGCAGTTGTAATAAATCATCGCATTCTAATATTGGAGATGGAATAATAATGTTCTTAGCAATAAACATTATGTAGAAAAAATATTCTAACATGTTGGGTAACGGTTCGCCCGTTAAAACTATTGTCCATTTATGTTGTATTGCTATTTTTAAAATTTCTTCATGCTTTTCACTAAGCACTGGATATCCTTTCTTGTTCAAAATAAAAATATCCGTACTAATTGATAAACCATAAATAGGTTCACCTATCCATCTACTTATTTCATCATGAGTTGGCACATGTTTTGTGAGGCACAATACTATACCAAGTTTTAAACTATAACCAGCTATGTGTCTAAAATTGTTCCAAGAGTCCCAAGCATTTTCTGTCACTGGTATATTAAAATAAAATGATAATGGTTCTTTTAAGTATTTACATATCACACGAGCCAAATTTACAAAATTATTTGGTATATTTAAATCAACTAGAAATGTTTTAATTTGAAATTTATACAACTTTCTAAGCTCTTGGTTAAATTGGTTTTCCATATTTTTTTGAAGTTCAAAATCAGCACAATCAACTTGCGGAAGTCTTGCGATTACTTTACTTATTAAGTCTCGATATTGTATTGTATCCAAATTTAAAATTTGCTTATCGTCAAAAATTTGAATAAATCCTACCTTGCAATACCATGAAGCAAGGTATTCCAAACACTGTTGCACATCATTTATGGTATTGAAATTGAATCCCAAGTCAATAGGAATTTTAGATGTTACTAATGAAAAGCGGCTAATATGGGAAGTGTTCATTTTATCTAACCTGTAAATAAAAAATATATATTTATTATTAGGTACCTATAAAGAATTATTTAATTTATTAATTTATTTGATAACAATAATGTACCCTGCATGTTATATACATAATAAGCAATAAATAAATCAAATTAAATAAAACCATGTACAGTCACTACCAAATAACTTGGCACAATGTTTACACAATCACCGCATACCATGGGTTTTTAGGGGTTTTTTCTAGAATCCAGAGTCGGCCATAATTATTTATTTTTATATCTATCATAATAAACCACACTATACAGTAACCAGGTGACATTCATAGAAAAACTAGTTTAGAAAACAAATATTTATAAACACTAGATTTGCACAGCCTCTGCTGTAATGCCATGTTATCTGGTACCAATTATATGTATATTATGGACATATCTAATTATACAATTTAGTAGGCAAGTGCCTAATGAGTAAAAAATAGGATTAGATAATTATTTTAATAAATTAAATACTTTAATTATATTGGCTTAGTAATAAAAAAATATGTAATTTACACCTATAACTACCTATAACTAACCTATAACTTACCTAACTAACTTATCTATAACTTGTAAATAATGCAACCTTAATTTTTATTTAATTGTTTTTCAAAAAGCGCGACTACTGTTAGTTTCTATGCTTGAAACATAGTTAGCTGTTGGTAAAAAAAAAAAATGTTTTTTTTTCTTTTTAAACAGACTAAGTACCTACTCTATGTCAAAGAGCCTAATTCATTTTACAAAATGCCTAAATTTTTAAACGACATTTATTAAAAATTAAATAATCAACAGTTTATGGCTGTGTATGTTTATAATATTATAGGTACTCGTACTTTGTAGTATTTTAAATAGATACCAATTTTTATAAAACTAATATATTTGGAGTTGCCAAACAATTGAATAGATACCTAATTTGAAAGTTATCTATTTAAAAATGTTGAAAAGGAATTTATGTGGAGTATGTTATGAAGATCTTCAAATGAATAAAACAGAAGCAACAATAACCATGCTTAAAATTAAAATAATGAGTATAAAATAACTAGGTACTTAATTATATATTTTATAAATATAATTTTTATATCAAAAAATTGTAATTATAATACTTTAAATAAATAAATAGGCATTATATTTAAAATTCATTGCAGTTATAATAGTATATAAATATATTTTTAATCTAACCTACTATTTTTTATAGGCAAAATAAAATAAAATTACAAACAAAACTCTTGTGTTAAAATTACATGGTATTCATTCAAAATATCCAAATATTGCGATGTTTTGGAATTTATTTATATTATTGTAAGGAGGGGGGGTCAATTGAAGTCAGGGGCACTGTAGTTCTCCTTTCCTAAAATTAAGGAAATATTTATAATAATGTTAATAAAAAAAGTCTACATTGTTAAATACTTTGAAAAGTCTATACTTGTTATATAGGCTATATTCTTTAGATACTATATCTAATATATTACCAATGTACCATATTAGGTAATTGATTGTAAAGTGTAAATAATCTATTTATTTTGAATAAATATTTTGACATAATAAAATTAAGTATTCCATTATATTTGGCAATTTTGAAATTGACTGTAAAATCACACCTCCAAAATTATTTTATTCATTCTAACTATTTGACGATCAACTAAATAAGTACAATTCAAATAATTAAACCAAATTGTTTGTTACATTATTTTGAATACAATGAAAGGCAATAGACAATAAACATATTAATTATATTATTTTCTCTGCATTTATACATAAAAATGTAGTTTTTCTTTACGCTTAAGGAAACTACTGAGAAAATAAAAAAATGACCTCTAATTACAAAATTCCTTTTACCCGAAAAGTGTACTTGAACGTGCAAATATAAATTAAACATAAATATTGTAAATCTAATACATTCCTCGCTTTGCTCAGAATCTAAAATTTAATGTAGAAACAATTTTGATAAACAAAGGTATTTGGACATTTTATCTGTGGATAGAATCAAATTATAACCTACCTATCCAAATATTTATTATATTCATTATTTTCTCACCAGAGGAATGTTTTATATTGTGGGATGGGGAAGAGAATATTCTAGATCCATAATGTAGTAAGTAGGTATCTACAAATTAATAGAATGTTATTTTTGAACTAATGTTATAAAATTCAAATAGGTACCTATCTATATGATCCTACCTATTAAGTAGGATTACAAACAATGACTAGAGGAAGCCTCCTGAAAGTTTTGTAAATAATAATTTTATAGGAAAAAGTAGGTACTTTGTTCCTAATATTGTTGCACAATTGTAAAATAGTACTTGCTTCAAAATAAGGTTAAACTCCAGCTTTTGGATCTAGGAAAAAATGTCAATACATACATCGAAAAATTCCATATTGGTACCTAGATTTTTTATTTGTATACCATCAGAAAATAATGGGTATTGCGGGATAAAAAATTTGAATTGCGTTTTTTAAATTATAAATACCTAATTAACAAAGCATACAAATACATAACTAACACGATATACTCACATTCACGAAATTCAAAAAACTCAATAAACGCCAAACGACTTCTTGTGATTCAATATAAAACAAAACAAATAAAAATAATGGTGTAAAATACTGAATTTAAATCATGCCATTTGATCATCATAGTATAATATAATATTTAATTTATTCTGTGAAGTGTGAATACCTCAATACCACAGAATAATATTATGGAACTGTATGTAACATGTGTAAAATTCAAAAATTCGTAATCTCAATAACCTGATAAACGATAACACTAATAAATTTGGGTCGCACACACGGTTTAATAATATATTATATATCAGCAAGCTGTGGGTAGCACATAATAACATTGATTATAAATGACTATCAATGACAATACCACAAATTCTATGGAAATATTGGAAATATACATTCTTTCACGGCACGACGTGAGCAGTGGGTTTATGGGAAATGGAAATACCTAGGTATAAATCACGTTGTGCTAAAATTAAATAATATTTGTATTTACTATTTATTATAAATTTACGACTCGTATATCACAAAAGTTGTCATAATATTAAGAATTTATACTCAAAATTATAAATTAATTTCATTGCACATTTAAATTATTATTTCAAAATACACGTTCACTATTTACTTTACTGTAATATTATATCAGTTAACAAACAATATTATATATTCGTATAGGTACCTACCTACCTACTTTATAGACTATCTATAATATGTGAAATGCAGTTTTTACGATCGTGATGAATAGTACGTGTGAAATCATAATTATTGTAAAAGTACGCCATAATAATTAATAATTACTATTCAATAAATGTAATTAAATGTAGTTTAACGAATTATTATTTTTTTTTCATTGTTGTTACTTGTTTTCAGTTCTTATTCATGGTCCGTAGATATTAGATAAATCTTTATTATCTATAAGTGTGTTTTCGCGATTAACCAGGTTATGTCTTATCTATATACTCACCATTTACATTAAATTTTAAATTTGACAAAATTAAAATGCCTTCTCTCAGTTTTGTAACGTTTTTCTTCTTCGGCTAAATACAATAAGCAAGACACGATACATATTTGTCTCCGGTAATTACACTTGTTTTTATTATATTCATAAAACTTCCGTTTAAAAACTTGTGGATTCATTTTAATTTGAAAAATTACCTATTCAATAAAAAAAATTATTATGAAAAACTATTTATTTTGTTTACTTGTCATAATATCACCAGACACCAAGACGTACCTAGCGAGGGAACAAAATTTGATAATAGCTAACCGCAACGGTTGAACGATGTTTTACTTTGGTATACGGAAATTATATAGTGCTACAAAAACAACAATCACACGACACAACACGGACACACTGTAGTGTGAGCCCGGCTTTATGAGCATTTACGAGTGTAATATTCAAAAAACCGCATTTGCACCAGTGTCCCCAACGTAAGTTCCGTAATTATCAATCGTAACAAGTGCCCGATGTAGTCCGCTAGAGGCCTCACACTGTTTTCCAATCAGTCCTTTTCCGATTTCAAATGGCAATAAAACAATAATTTTTTTGTTTTGTTATGGTTACTCGATATTTTCGTTTTAGTTTTACCAATTTTACCAAAAAATTATTGTTATGTACGAATGTCGTTGCTGACCCGTCTCTAGCAGTACACTGTAACGGCTTGTCGTTTTTTTTCCCCGTAATATTCGAGTTCGAAGATTAATACATGTTAAAGCACAAAAAAGTTTCGGTGAAAAAAATTTGCCCCGGTTGTGGCTTACAGGTAATAATGTCTTGAATGTTCAGAATAAAAAAATGAATTACGTAATTTAAATACATTTTTAACGACAAACGAAAAAATCAAAATGATCAATACTGTTTTGTCGTTTGGCTGTTGTGGTATTATGTTGAATTGTATTTGTACCTACCGATTGTATGTTATTTCAGTACCCAGTGGCTGTAAAAACCTGTACCAAATGCAAACACTCGTTTTACCTTTCCAAAAAAGATATAGGCCCCAAGCCTGCGGCCAAGGCAGAAACGGCCGAGCCACCAGTCAACGAGCCCAAAAATGTTACGAGTGCGTCGTCCACCACACATTCGGATGGCCGCCGTAGGACCGAACGTGTTCGTCGTGAAAAACCCAATTATTATGATGCCTCAGCATTTATACGTAAAACACGGGTAAATACATTTTACTGTACAGATCATGAAATTGTTTAAACAAACTTGCATAATATTGAATTTTAATTTGTTCACTTGATAATGATGTTAAAGTTTTAGTACATTTATTAAAATTATTGTTATGGATATGGATTAAAAAGAAGACACGGTTCCCAAAAAAATACTCAAATAATTATTAAACAAAAATAAATGTAGGTACCTACCCATGTATTTTTTTTAATAGATATTAGTTCATTTTTATGATATAAAAATAGAATGTTAAACCAAAGGCAAATAAATTAGGAAATGTTAAAAAATAAAAATTAAATTAAATAAAAAGTAATAAGTACCTACCTGGATAAATTAACATAACAATATGAAATCTGACTAAATTTTACTGTTTGCAAATAAAACAATTCATTTTTTTTTTATTGTCATTAATTCCCTACTTTTTTTGTTGAATTTTCTTACTAATACTTGCAAAAATGTTATATAAAACCCATTAATTTTGTATTTAATTTCTGTAAAAAAAAAAAGTCGAAAAGCCCTGTTTGAGCCCTTTATTGTTTAATATGTAAATACCTATGATATGGTCAGAGGGGTTTTGGGTGTTTAAACCCTCTCCCCTGATTGCCCTTTTTTCATACATTTTAACCTAATAAATCTATTATCTATAATTTATACTTTTTATCTTAATTTTTATGGTTTTTTGTATATACACCACTGAACCTGATCCAAAAATTTCCAATAAGAGTATGAGCAATGAGCAACAAACCTAATAAAAAATATATAACTTATAGTTTAATTTCTACTTACCCTTCCCTCCATTGCATAATCCTAGCTTCACCACTGTACATGGTTCTTAGAAGCCTCTGATTGTTATTTAAATAAATCCATTGAAGGCTGATTAGTTTCCTAGGTGCAATCGGTGCAACCTGAGACCGACCATCGTGACGCTTCCAAAAAGCAATAACCTCACATTCTAATATCTATATCATGGACTAAGGACTTTTTTTTTTTGGTTTTTCAAGTATGAGTTTAATAATAATAAATTATGTTGCTCCTTCATATCATCATAAGATGATTAAAAACTGCACTAAAAAAAAACAAAAAGTAGATAATTTATGTATGACACTTTAACAATTCAGTAGAATGATAGGATGAATCCCTCGAACTGCTCTAAGTGTTTATGGTAATACCTATGCATTAGTATAGTCGCAACCGCAGCAAGTACGACGGCGACTGTCCTACGTACCGACCGCAAGGTAAAGAATATTATTATTTATATATAATATATAAATATTATATTATAATTTATTATATATATTATATTTAATTTATATTGTCCTTTTGCTGGCCAGCATACTTTTGTGCCCTATCAATATTGTTAGTATTTTTTTTTTTTTGTCAATAGTAGGCTGTCTGTTAACCTGGCGATTCCACCCGTAACTAGTCTGGTTTATATTTTTACCTACCTATCTATCATACAGTCCACTCAAATACAAAACTATTTATTTATAAACAGAAAAGTTTAAGAATACTTCAAAGTTTTAATAAATAAACATTTATTACGAAATGAAACAAAATTGTTAATATTTTAATAAGTTATTTCTTTTTTTTAGCCTATAAATTCCAACTTTGCCACAATGCTCACGTTACACTTCTCTCAGACCAATGCGGTCGCCGATTGCAATGTCGAATTTTGGTGGCTCTTAGGAAATGTTTATAGGAATTACATGTAAGCAGTGAAACGGTGACTGTTGTAGAAACCGGTCGCGCTTTGGAAACTGTACCTTTAAGTAATAGAGCGTACTAACCATGAATAAAAATATATGTTATCAGACAAAAATAAATAAATTTATTTATTTATTTATACAATTTACGCCAAACAGGCATTTATTTAGATAACAATAGAATTAACTTAAACAACTAAATATAGAAGATGAAATATAAAACAGTGAAAAGTGCTTAAAAACTAGAAAT
>JAIPRL010002116.1:0-12303 GCA_025469235.1 Pemphigus obesinymphae | reverse complement strand
GATCGAGCAAGTTTTCCACACAGTAGGAAAAATTCCTTCTATAAGGGAGCGTTTAAATAGTAAGTATACAGGATAGACCAGGGAATTACGGCAATTATAAAGTACGCGGGCTGAAATATTATCAGGGCCATTTGAACGGTTATTTTTAAGGGATTGAAGAGCAGAAAGTACATCATCATACGTAAAAGAACAATTGGAGGGAAGATCATACGAGTAATATGTGTCAGGATTGATATTTGTAAGAGATGACAAAGGGGGCTTAAAAACTGAGGAAAAGAATTTAGAAAAAAGATTTATGGTGCTTAAAGGGCTATCTGCTACTTCATCAGCAAGGTGAACAGAGGAAGGGATTAATGAGTGTTGTTTGAGATATTTTTGATATATGTTTAATATACAAATTACATCTATATTATTAATTACCTAATGTTTTTTTTTTGATATATGAAATGTACATAAACTACATTGAATACAATAAAAAAGTGTCTGGTAAAGTAGAAGATTTATACCAATAATAATTATTTGTCATCTACTGAATGATGAACCAACTGCAAGTTGATTTCTCCATATTTGTGTCCGAATACATGTTTTTAAAACAGTATCTAGTCACGTCTAGAAAAAATAAATTAGTACATATTAATGTATATTTTATCATCACCAGTATAGTTTAATTAAAAATACTTATTTTTATTATATTTTGAAATCCAATTTATCATAATAATTTGCAGTCTCTCTTGGAATTCTACTATAGTTTAGTAATCAAAAAACAAAATAAATTTAAGTGCAATATATATGTAGGGCATATTGTGAGTTGTTTTTAAACTTAGGTACTCGTTATACTGACTGTGGAGTGCCATAACTATATCTTTTGGACTCCCATGAGCTTTAGATATCGAACTATAAGAGAGGATTCGAGAGATTCATAAAGCACAGGGTTTTAAAAATTAAAAACAATTAAATATTTACCAAACAACTGATTTTGATTTTAATGACAAATCTAATGGACATACTTCAATGATTTCTGTGTTGTCATTACAGTGGATATTTGGTTCTACTGATAAAGGTTTCATTAACATTTTATTTTCAAAAATTGCAAAAAAATTGTAGGCCCATTCTCTTTTTTTTGTTTTTCAAAATGGCAGCTACAAATCCTTGCACCTGATTTTGGCTCATCAATCCTTCTAAATTTAACATATTTTAATAAAATAATAATATTTAATTGAAAAATATACATTATAATAGTATACATAGCAAATTTTAAAATGAAACCTGAGCAATGTTATCCATTTTTTTCTAATTTTTTTATCTTTGGGTATTCTATAGAATTTACACATATCTTTTTTGTTGTAATGCTTGCAACCATAAGCCCAGCATAAGACCATTTTACTAAAAGCTATATTACTACGTACAAGAAAACAGAATAAAAAGTAAATAAGCAATGCAGCGCAAAATAAGCGTATGTGCAATATTATTTGTTCTTGTTTTAGAAGTTAAAATAATAAATGGTGAAATAATAGTTTTGTGGGTTTAGTACAAAACACTCATAACGATATAAAATAAATATCTCTTTATTGAAACTAATAATACTGCGTCGCCGCTACAGTTTACATACTCACCAGGTATAATGTCAAAAGATAAATAGGTACCTATATAAATCAATTACGATATCTATTTAAATAAAATTTAAAATTAATTGAATTATACAGTAATTTTATACAATAGTTATATGATAAAATTATTTGTTTGGATCCAAAACGTATATCTTGATAAAAACTGATAATAAATGACGTCTTTACTAATTGTACGTATAGGCTAATGAAGTTAGCATATAGATAAAAGATAAATATTAGATAGCAATAAACATAGGTACTAATTATTTGGTTATTATTATAATATATTATATTAGTATATATTAAATATTAATGTAGGTATAATTGTATAGTCATTAATGGTAAATCACACACTGAAAGATTACAGCTATCATTTTAGAAGTGAAATAAAATATTACTGTTGAACATTTAATACCCATACATTGTAGTATTGTGCAGTAAATAAATACCAATGTAAGAATTTGTAAAATTTGTATTTACAAAAATAAATCTATTATCATATTGAAAATTATGCAATACCTACTTATGTATATATTATCATTCATAATTTATTATCTATACCTACCATTCTAATTGATAATTTTTGTTAATTCTGAAAATAAGATTAAGTTATAACTATTTTTCTGTTATTTAAATATTTTATAGAAACGCACTGAAAAACCGAGTACAAAACAAAAAGATAATTTTCAAGGCCGTCGAAGTGTACAGTTGACACAACCAAAAAAGGGAATGGCATCTCAAAAACAAAATTACAAGACAAAAGTTGTACAAGATCCAGAAGACAAAATATACCATACTATCATGAAGAACGAAAAAGCAAAAGTGTGTGCTATAATTTTGGCTGAATTAAATGATAAGCTAATGTTAACTTCTTGGAGGCCATAAGGCAACTTGGTTCAAGACTTATTAGAAAAGTGAAAACTATATACTAAATCCGATACTAGATTTTCTCAATAAATTTTAAAAAGAGCTATATTAAACAAAATAATCAGAATATCAAAATTAGACATAGTTTTCAATAATTTAACATAATTGATTACCATAATCTAACTTTCAGTTAAAAATTTGCCACAAATTTGATATCAGAAATTTTAACTACGTTTGTATAAAATGTGAATAATATTCTCATATTATATATTTATATTGTTTAAATGTTAAATATTAGAAGAGTTATTATACAGTTATTAGAAGAGAAGCCATATTTATGATCGAAAGCATAAACATATCTTAATGTTCTTCAATGGGTGTGCGGCGTCTTCTTAATTTAGTAATTTAATTTCTGAGTTAATATAAATTCATAAAAAAAATTAGGTACATATTTCTTCCTAAAATACTTTTATTAAAACAGGAATCTTATTTGTTCCTAGTTAATTTTATTATTTAATATTTTAAATTATAATGTGCCATGCATTTCCAGTTATTCAATAAGCAATTATTTATTTTTTAGAGTCCTGTTTAAATTTGTAATGTATTATTTCTTTATTTAAGCGTTTATTAATGGAAATTTATTATTTATCTGACTATTAAGACTATTAAGGTCTTCATTTCGCCTTTCTAATAAATATTACATATAACACGCTATTATTTCGGATTTTTGATTTTAATATTTTTCTGTCCTGTTAAAAAATGGCTTATTGTATTTTGAATTTGGATATCTTAATTATTACCCACTGAATCTTAATATAAAATATACTGGGCCCTAAAAGGTTTTCTATGGAGAATTCAATGGAATAATAATAAAATTGTTTTGGTCATTTTTAAATGAATTATAATAGTGTTTTTCTTTAATGTACTTAAGAAAATATCCTATAAATAATTGTATTAATTACTAAAAAAATATATTATAACTAATTATTTTGACATTTATGACTTTGTATACCTATATTCTGTCTCAGATAAGTCTATCCTCAGGCAACAATCGTTAAAATTATTTCAGACCACCAACCAACAAATCCGTTCCGTGGTCGTCAGTAGTTTTCATTCCTGGTATTAGCATTAAATACATATCATATTACTTATAACATTACCGTGTTAATCTTATGAAATGACACTTTGTGGCTGTTCAAACACTTAAGTGACATTCCCGGCTGCGTTGCTAGAAACACAAATATACACCTAATGCTGCTGCCATATATAGTAGGTTGCCATCTGAGGTTAGACTTATCTGGAACAGAGTATGGTAATAATTTCACTATTCAAGTACAATTTAAATTTTTGTTTTTTTTTATGAAGTAACAGTAAACTATAAATATATTATTTTAATAAATACAAATCATATTATATTATATATATATTAAGAAAACAAGTTCACATAGGAAATAATATTAACTAAAAATAACTGGAACTGGAAAATGTTCCAAAAGAACTCAAATAAAAGTATTTTTGACTTTTGGCAAATGTATGACTTTGCTTATCAGGACAGTAAGCTCATATTATATTATATCATATTGGTTTGTAAATATTATATTTGGAAAACATATGTGTTCGATTTAGTTATTTACTAGTTAGTTCAGTATTGTTTGTATCAAGATACAGTTTTATTTATTTTTCTTAAACTTTGTTAATATTCATAAAAAATGTTTAATGTGTCATGTTTTTTTTTTTTTTTTTAATTAATATTGTGTGTGGATTGACATTGTTTTTTGTAGATTTCTTTACAAGAGAAAGAACTGAATATAAATATACATTTTAATTATCATTTATTTTTTATTTAATCTTATTTCAATTACTATATATTACTTTATTCTTATTTTTATTTTTATACTATGAACAAGGCATTGGCCTTATAATAAAAGATATAATAAAAAATAAATAAATAATGCTTGATCTATATATTATATAGATTATGCATTATTTAAAAATATATATATATAATTATTATTATTGTATTGTGTGTAATTAATTCAATATGAATTGAAATTGTATGTTTTATAAATTAAATTTTATGTTTAATAAAATTTTGTTTTTGATAGTACATCCGTCTTTCACTATCCATGCTTGTACAGCTGTATACCGTCTGCGAGTATACTGCTTGAATAAATGAAAACGTCATATAAGTATATTATATACAATATATTATTTTAATAAATACAAAAGTGAAAAAAAATCAGTACTTGTTTATAATTTAATTTTGTAAATATTATGTTTGTAATTTTAATATACATGTTTATACAATCTTTTACACATCTATACAATACATTTCAATATTTCATTGTTTACTACATAAATGATATAAACAAAATAATTAATATAGTTTTGGTCTTAAATTTTAGGATACAAACACACATATTCAGACTAGAATGAAGTTTATCAGTAGAAATTTGTCATGTAAAACATAAACATTATTTATTTATGTCATAACTCATAATGTTGGAAGCAAGTTTCCTTCCTGCGTATTTACATTCATTAATCATAATACAGGTAGTTGCATAATTATAAGATGGTAGCTCTTCTCAGTCTAACATTGTAACATCTCTCATTTTTCTACAGGTTTAATGTAAAAATAATTTAAAAGCTGACAAAACTTGAAAATAGTAAATCAATATTTAAAATATTACATAAAAAAAAATATATATATATAAATTTGGCTATTCAAAATTTCATCATTGCAATGGTGAATGATTCTACATATATAATTTGTGTAATACTATTTGTATAGCATATGTAAAATTTAATTGTTAAAGCAACATCATTATAAAATTTAATTTAAAAATAACTAAAAAAAAAGTTGAAATATCAAAAAAAAATTTTTAAAGTAATATGTACCTACCTAATACTTTATTATAGGTACATAATTCGAACATTTGTTATAAGATTATTCATGAATTATTTTGGGGAAAGACTACCATTATATATGCTATTTACATTCTGGAACTATAATAAAGGAATATTAAGGATAAGTTTTTTCCTTATGTCTCCGGCTCTTATTTCTTAAACAAAATTGCTGCCCACGCCGAGAAACTGGTGTACATATTCAACGCGTTACATGATTGATAACGGGCCAACCATTGGATCAATGACCAACAATAATTATCGTATACCAGACAGACAGATCATACGGTTCTCACGTATCGACTGTAACTGTTATTGGTCGCATAATGGCGTTTGTGTAGGAACATGGCCGTCCAGGCGGCGGCGGCGGCCACTAGACAGGATCCGAGCGTGTAGAGCGCGACGGTGGCAAGCGTGAAGATCTGCTGCTGCTGTTGTTCGCTGTAGTGATGGTAACCGGCCGACGGTGAAGTGGAGAACAGGAGGTCGACGACCAGTTGCACAGCGCCCTTACCGAGCAACGTGGCAGAGCACGAGACGGACAGCCGTTTGCGGCCCAACACGCGGACAGCGACGAGCGGTTCGAGGCCGATCGCTGCGCCGGACGCCAACCCGAACGCGACGAGCAGGCACGATGACGACGGCTGCTGTGACGGGTCGTCCCGGACGGCCGCGGTGATTAACAGGACGACACCGCCAACGGCCATGGCGACGGCGCTCAGATAGACGGACGCCGAGCCGCCAGACGATAGCCGGTCCGAAAAGGCCGGCACGAGCACGCGACCGGCCGCGTCCGCGGCGGCTAACTGTAGCGCGGCTTCGTATAACGGTCCGGACAATGGCTTGTTGGTCGTGACGAACACGGTGTACGCCAAGTGACTGACCGCATTGACGGCAGCCACGGCCAGAAACTCGGTGTCCGGTGTACCGCCGAACAGACGTCGTCCGCGGGCGATACATCCGATACCTTTAGGGCTGTCGTCTTCTTCGTCGTCGTCCAACGCCGTATGTTTCAGCAACGGCGGTGATGACGGCGACACGACGGCCGTATAATATTCGTCCGTAGTCGTCCTGAACACCGTTGTGACCGCCGCCACTCGTGCGTTGATCGATGTCAACGTTTCGACGAACCGGCCACGGTGTTCGTTAACCGGTTCGTAGGTCAAAGCGCACGCCAGCACGTTCAACATCATTCCAGACACGATGAGAATCCCTCCTCTGGGAAAAAAAAAAATAATGATAATAATGTTGCGAGTAAGTAAGAGGCCACGTGTTATATATTTTCTCATAAAGAGGATGCTGACGTCGGCAAACTTAATATGTAATATAAACTCGGAGGGTCAATTAAGTGACCAAAAAGAGTACATTATTTTTATTTTTAGGCTGGTAAAAATGTTGAAAATATGATGACGTATAATGAATACATAAACCTACTTGAATCGCCTTCAAAGTGACGCGGGCGTACTTAAATATAAAATGTTATAATAATAATGTTTCTTGTGGGTTGGATCAATATGCCTGTTCAGCAGAGAGTTGTTTACATTTTTTAAAACCCAAAACATTGACAATTTTATTACACCAATAAAGTACTTTTATAGATATAGTATATATTATATTACAATCAATGGATATAAAGGTAACTCCTGAAATTCCATACAAATATCAAATCTCTATAACTATTATTCTTGGAAATACCATAAATATCCATAATAGATGACGAACGCGTGTTTTTCCGTTTTTACATCATTTTTCTGTAGTTTTTTTATGTTTGATAAAACTATAGTAAAAAATAATCCCTTTAAAATACCTACTATGTAGATATATATTGTAAAACCAATATCAGGGGCGTTCTGAAGCTCATTTAAGGAAGCCCACTCCTTAGCTCAGGAGACTGCTCCAGTGGTGTAAAAATGATTTTACAAATTAAGTTAATATTTTATATATATAGAAAAAAAGGGTTGCGAAAATTTTTCTAAAAATCCAGAAATTTATGTTTAATGAAGAAAACTTTTTTTTAAACATCTATCTTATACTTCTCAACCAATGACAAAAAAACTTGCAATTGGGGGGGTCGCCATTTTGCCGCCCCTAACTAATATATAGACATACTTCGGTCTAAAATAACTATAAATATTTTTGTTGTTGTAAGTTTGACATTTCTGAATAACATAGGTATACAAAAACAAGAGTCGATAAGACAATGTGAAAAATATACATTATTATTACTTAAGTACCTACCTAATTTATAAAAAACATAAAACACGTTAAACGGGGGCACCCCCGGGGGTCCATACCTGTGACCTACGAATTGCAAATGCCATACTACAGGGGCACTGAAACGGCCGATTTTAAAAATAGATTTTCTCAGTAGTAATTAAGATAATGATTCTCACTAAATATTGTTAGTTCAAAGACTGAAAGACTACATGCCATTTAGTAAACATGGAACAGTGGATTGGTAAACAACGTGCTTATGCGATAAAATCGTTTTACAAAAATAATTACAGTTACGTAGCCACACAGCATTCATGTCGTCTTCATTTTAATCTTAAACGCTATGATTCGGTACCATAGGCTAAGGCTATTAAAATATGGATAAACAACTTTGAAGAAATGGGTTCAGCATTAAAAAAAAAGCCTGTACGACAAAAAAACCATTCGGACACCTGAAAACGTCGCTGCTGTCAGAGCCGCTCTCATAAAGAGTCCGAGACGTTCTGCACGAAAACATGCGTTATCGTTAAATTTATCCAGTAGAAGTCTACGTCGGATTTAACACAGTGATCTAAACTTTCACCCGTATAAGGTGCACGTGGTTCAAGAATTAAAACCTGCAGATCACTATATATAGCCGCATAACTTTTTGTCGAGAAATGCTAACCCGAATGGACGAGAACGAAAACTTTATTCAAAATGTTTGGATGTCTGATGAAGCACATTTCCATCTTGATGGTTTTGTGAATAAGCAGAATTTTCGTTATTGGTCTAAAGAAAATCCTCGCCAACTTCATCAACGACCTTTACACAGCGATAGGGTACCTACCTGTATGGTGTGCAATTTCACATTATGCCATCATTGGCCCGTATTTTCATGAGGACGAAAATGGACGGGCAACAACTTACTGTTAATTCAAATCGTCATGTCAATACGATCAATAATTTCATTGATCATTTTAAAAAATAAATGCAAGTTATGTACTTCATTATAATAAATAATAGTTAATTTTTATTCGTTTTTTTATTTTATAATTTATCTTTGAAAATCAGCCGTTTTTAGTGCCCCACCCTGTATATTAATTGATAAGAATACGCACAAGAATCACACAGGTGTTTTTCATCTGGCGTTCGACTATAAAATTTCTATATAATATAGGTACTTAGCTTTCTTTCTAAATTTCTTCTTATTTTAACCAACACGGTAGGTACAGATCATAGAGTATATTACTCTATGGTACAGATAATAACATGTATTATCCATGCATAGATACACAAAAAACACACTAAGATTCGATTTGTAAATTCCTCAGACCATATAATGTTATTTATGAAGTTCGTCGTGACATTATCAATGTCATCTCATATAGTCTTGTACCTATATTATATATTACTATTTTATTTTAATCAAAGTATGTACCTACACGTTTAATACAATTTTATCGCAGATATATTTACCACCTGCAATAATGTCGTTATCGTTTCAATAAATTGTTCATATTTCCTTATAATACATAATAATTATTAGTTTATTACGCTATTTAAATTTAACATTAAATTGTACTAAAAATATATATTATCTATATTTGCAGTGACATATTTTTAATTTATCTTGGAGAGGGGGGGAGGGGTTAAATAACAGAAACTTCATCCCTACTTACAATAAGGCTATAAACAATTCTATACAATGTAATTCCCTTATAGTCTCTTATTTCAGCTTTTAAAACAGTTACCCAAGTCTACATTGCATCAATAGGTATGCGTTTTTATATTTTCTCGGACAGAATAATATCTTATTATTTTTATATCCAAAGACAAGATAAATCATTGCAGTCAAAAGACGATTCTAAGTAAAGTTCGGTATATATTATACTTACCTATGATTATTAAAAAAATATTTACTTTTTATCTAAATTTTATTGGCTTTACATTTATATCCATTTTTTTCCTGAAAAAACTTCGACCAACAAGACAATCCAAAAATGTTAAAAATTGTAATAGGAATAAGTAGGTACTTTAGAAAGGTACCTAATTTTTTCTATAAACGCGTAGGTACTTATTTAAGAAGTAAGAAAAAACTTAACTAGGAAGATAAAAAAACGGGTTATTTCCTTGTAATTACGAAAATAATATAGGTAAATACATTAAAATAATATTAATTACGAGAACAAAAGATTTCTGTATCATACGTAACCACAAATGGTTTTAACGGTTAGGTACACTTACACTCAGTGGCGTGTCCAGCTCAAAATATTTGGGTAGACCCGTTGCGTTCTGTTTAGTACTACAGTGAAAGCATTTAGCCTAGGATACGGAGAGCAAATTTGTGTAAGTATATATTAACCAATATGAGGATAAAATAAGGAATGAGTATATCAGAGGTAGTATAGGGGTAGCTTTGATAGTAGACAAAATGAGAGAGAATAGATTAAGATGGCTCGGGCATGTATTAAGGAGGGAGGAGACTGAGGCAGTAAGATTAGTAAGGGAAATGCATGTTGTTGGTAAAAGGGGGAGGGGAAGACCGAAAAAGAGATGGGGGGATGTAATGGCGAGTGATATGAGGAAGGTGGGAGTAAGTGAAGAAGATGCGGGAGATAGAGTTAAGTGGAAGTGTAGGACCAGGGTGGCCGACCCCAAATAGTTGGGAGAGAAGGCGAAGGAGAAGAAGATATATTAACCAATATATTAAGTGATGTTTTTAATTACATGTATATTATAAACAGTTCGTTGAAAAATGAAATTCAAGAGGTTACCAACAACTCGTTAAATACCCGCTTCCTCATTTTGAGGGTAACGGATTCTCGGTTTAAAACTGCTTCCTAATTCACTCTTTTCAGATCCACTTTTCAGTTTAAAACCATTTTCTACTTTTCATAATCGGTTACCAGCTTTAAATAACTTCTAACTTTTCGAAATAGTTAATTACAATTTAAATCCACTTTTAAAAATCGGCCATTACACAACAACACGTCGCCCAGATTAAACCACTTTAAACAGAAAACTAACATATAAAATAATAACATAACTCATATAAGTAGGTTAGGTTAATTTATAGTGTAACTGGTATTTATTTTTTCAAACTCGTCAATCACGCTCGGGTATTTAAAACCGTTTCATGATCAAATTTTTAATTTAATTGTATACTTAAGAACAACCTTGGTAAACAGATTTAAATATCAACTAGTAAAAACTAAATAACATTTTAATATAAAACATTAAAATTAGTACATAAAGGACAATAGAAAAAATTCAACAAAATATATACAATTTTAAACATAATGACAAAAAATTAAACTTAAGAGGCCTCTACACCGCACGATTATAATGAGTATTATTTAGACAATTTATTATACTTTGTACGATTTTGTGTTTGTGTGAGGTGTACGAGATCATTAGACATTAGTGTTAGTAACTTGTATAAAAAGTATACGAAGATTCATTATATGCACCCGCTTGCACATGTCAGCCTTCTATTTTGTAACAACGAAAAAATGTATATTTTTCATTCAAATAGACGATTCTAATTCCATCAGAATGTCGTATAACGAGTACCTATATTAATTTTAATTTTGAAAAAATATTCGAATTTTCCATAACATCTATGAGGGAATGAACAAAGCGCTTTTTAAAAATAGTTTTTATTTAATTGGATATATGTTGAAAATATTATATGTTGAAAACGTTGGAAATATTAAATGATTTTAATTACAGTATAAAATATGAGAATTAATATTATGGCTCGATTATTCCTCGAGTAAGTAATGAAAAATCTATACACGTTATCAAAATTCGTTATCGGAATTCCGCATCGGGCCGGACTGTTGAAATTCGAATGAATAGGTAGGTAGTTTTTGACCAAAAATATGGTGGTGGGAGGCACCTTGGCTTAAGGCCCGTGCAAATACGTCAGTTTTAATAATATAATATATATATATATATATATATATCTAAATCAATAAAATAATACGTTATATTTAACCACCTTCAGTGATTATCACTTAATAGTATTTGAATGCCAAACGATATAACTCCTCTATCATTCTAATAGGTAGCAATAATACTATAATGTATTTAGTAATAATAGTAATTATGGTAACACCGCATTATATATAGATAATAATTTTATTATTTATAATTGCCGCCTCCATCACCGTTGATATTGCAATATTATTCTGCTGGTTAGATGTATAGTAACTAGTAAGCCAAATCTGATATATTTTACTTGATCAATTTTTACACGTGATGAAAAACAGTTCAAACAAAAATTGGGTAGGCCCGGGCCTAGCCCGTGTAAACACGCTTACACTGGATATAGTGAAAACCTATTTAACATTTATCATACTTACCTAATTGTTTTGTTATTTGTAAAAAATCACGGAAAAAATTCGATTAATAAGAAAGTAAGATGTCTAATAAAAAAATTTAATAATATGAGTAGTTAAACATACTGCACGCCACTACATTTGCTACTGCACATTGTGTGTGCTACTATATAATATACAAACAATTGTATGCACCGGCAGGGGCGCCGGAACAACGGGAATAATTTCATGGAGGCATAGCCCCCACGGTGATTTTCTGTTTTCATTTTAGATTCTGAGCGTAGCGAGGGAGCTAGTGGTTTTACAATGATGTTTATTTTATTTTATTTTTTTTTTTTCTCTGTTAACAAATTTACTACCAGAAGGAGTGCTCCGATCTTTACACT
>JAIPRL010002115.1:0-66055 GCA_025469235.1 Pemphigus obesinymphae | reverse complement strand
AAGGTGGATGAGTGGAGTTACTAGAGAGGATAAAATAAGGAATGAGTATATCAGAGGTAGTATAGGGGTAGCTTCGATAGTAGACAAAATGAGAGAGAATAGATTAAGATGGCTCGGGCATGTATTATGGAGGGAAGAGACTGAGGCAGTAAGATTAGTAAGGGAAATGCATGTTGTTGGTAAGAGGGGGAGAGGAAGACCGAAAAAGAGATGGGGGGATGTGATGACGAGTGATATGAGGAAGGTGGGAATAAGTGAAGAAGATGCGGGAGATAGAGTTAAGCGGAAGTGTAGGACCAGGGTGGCCGACCCCAAATAGTTGTGAGAGAAGGCGAAGGGGAAGAAGAAGACATATATTTATTAGGTGGTATATTAATATTATAAATTTAGTGGTGGATTTGGAGAGGGACGCAAGGGGACCGAGCTACTATTCATTTTTTTCATGTTTAACAGCGTACCCCTTAATTTATTTATCAAGGAACGCAAGAAACGCAGTGTTTGTTTTAATTTTTATTTACAATTTTTAAAAATTATAATTTTTTTTTTTTTTTTGGAAAAATCGTGAAATTACGAAAATGAATGGTTTTTGTCCTTATCACATAATAAGTTTTAGATAAAAACATAATAAAAAATATTGAATAGTTGATGTTATTAAATCATATTAGTATCATATGGGTAAATAA
Source organism: Pemphigus obesinymphae (assembly GCA_025469235.1). Taxonomy (NCBI): domain Eukaryota; kingdom Metazoa; phylum Arthropoda; class Insecta; order Hemiptera; family Aphididae; genus Pemphigus; species Pemphigus obesinymphae. The sequence goes on along the minus strand of JAIPRL010002115.1, from coordinate 65,372 downwards.
ATAATCTTCATTATCCGTGAATGGCTAAAACCTAAAATGATGGCGAAATGAATGCGACACCGATAAACTTCATTTCGGTCTAGATCTACAACTTCCTCGATTATTCATTTAAAAGGAAAAGTATTAAATTATTTTCAAAGAGGAATGCTTAAAATATTCTATCTTGAAAATATGTAACCCGATAATGTTGTAAAAAAAATTTTGGATTTTTCTATGTTATTCATGTCGTATAATAATCTAAAATGTTTTTAAAAACTCCCCTGGTTAAGAAACTTTTGATAGGGGGTGTGGCCGTATGAGGGACGAAATCCTCCTCGGCTTACTTTTTCTTTAATATGTCCCGGAACGCTAATTTTTTAACAAAGCTCAGCGTCCGTCCTTATTTTTTTTTTCCAATTCAATCACTAATTATAATAGGTATAATATTATATATACATATAAATATCTGCATATTATCTATACTGATTAATAATACAAAATTATGACAATAAAATGGTTATTGTATTATAATATTATTAAGATAAAACATATAATAAATGTATTTGTTTTAATTATGGGTTATTATATTACTTGGATATCACGAACATTAGATTTTAAAAGTTAAAACTAATTACAAACAATATGTTAATATTAGAAAATATATAACATAATACACATTGTACAGCATTGTAAACAACTAATTTCAAATATTATTAGAGAGATTGTTTCATGTAACTTTCATACATGGATACATTAAATGATATTATACAATACAGCATAATATAAAACAATTATACAATAATCACTAAATTCACTTTCTGATAATAAAGATATATTATAGGCATACAACGATAATTATAAAATTCATTAAATAAAACGCAAGTACTTCCATTATACAATTCTAGTTAATGTATGCTTTTTTTAAATAATTCATTTTATAAAATATTTCATATTTTGTAAAAATGTTGACTCTGCGATTACTAATAGAGATGTTGTAGTTACTGAGCCTAAACGTATTTTAATGTGTGTAGCATCCTCTTAATTTGTTTTAATTATTAAATGGTTTTTATTTTTAAATAAATTGTTAAATTTTAATGTTGAAATACGAACATTGAATATGTAGAAAATATTAGAGAATCTTGGTCGTGGATGAAATAAGTGTAATACTGATACATATAAATATAATGATATTATATTCCCGGGGGTGCAAACATTTTAAATACGGCCCCGGACTGGACCTAATGGTTTATCGATTTTCTGATTTCCCAGCTGTTTTCTTATATGTAAGATAATTTTTTTAACTTAGTTTGAATTAAATTTATAATGAAAGTTAAATATCTAGATAGAAGTTAAAATCTGATTTTTTTACCAACTCAATTAAGTTAACAGTTAACTTAAATTATATAAACATCTTGAAAAAATCAAGTTAATTAAAAAAAAAAATAACATTATGTTTTACTATCTAGAGTCAAACGATGTCCAGGATGACTTTAAGGGGAGAAATGATTCTGGACTATTATTATTTACTAAATATACTCATTTTTATATAAAATATTATTAAATATTATATTATAATATTATAATATCAATATCTATATAATTTTTGGTAAATTAAAAATTTGTTATTATTACTCATATCAAATAGATAGGTAAGTAAAAATGTATTTTCAAATTTTAAATTATTAAAAAAATTACACAAATCACCATATTTTTGGTTAAAATTATACATTTTATACATATTAGTTATAATAAATTATACATCTAAATGTATTTTTAAGAAACTATAAATACATTTTATTTGACTTGATTGATGTTCAATACTGTACATACTAACATATACTTATAAAATACTTATTTAATACCTTTATAAAATAATACATATAATGTAATCAGTGCACAAATGGCAGTGGTAGATCCACAGGAGAAGGGAGAAATTTCCCTAAAAGAGTCATGAGAAGTTTTTATATTATATACTTTTACCATGGGTTCTATCCGAAAATAATCTTATTTTGCTTATTTTTATACATTTTTAAAACTGAATCCCTCTCAAAAAAAAATCCATTACTAGATCCTCCACTGTAAATGAACGCGGTTATTAATAATACAAAATATATTAGTGACCTATCGGTAGTATTAAGATGATCAAAATAGGTTTTGAGTTAAATAACATAGGTACATGAATTTTGAATACATATTATACTTTTTGTACTTTTACTCCAATAAAACAGTAACTTTCTGTTTTCCGACAAATCTGCTAATAAATGGGAAAAAAAAACGAAAATAATTCGATGACATTATACAAACTATAGAGACACAATGTTCGTGTTTTTGGAGGCATATTCGTATTCAGTAGAAAGGCAGTAAACATCAAAAGGGTTTCTGTTTTCGAAAACTTGTATCTACTTAGATGTAAATAAGTGAAAAATTGCACTTTCGATGATAAAATAGTAAAGTCACTGAAAAAAACTCCAACATAAAAACATACAGGGTTTGATGACATTGTTGATTGTATTGTAAATTATTTGAATAAAAGTATTTAAATACTATTTAAAGAAAAAAAATACTATTTATTTTTCTATAAGCGGATATTAAATACATTAAATACTTTTGTAAAAAGTAGGTACTTGAAATCGTATTTTAAATACTTTTCAAAAGTATTTGTATTTAAACCCCATAAGCTTTTTAAAATACTTTTGTAAAATTTAAACTCAATGAATTTTCCTCATAAAAAATAGGAACTTTATAAGTAGTTATTTATATATATGCGGTTGAATAATTGATCAACAAGAAATATTCTAAGGCCTTGTTGAAATATATTGAGAAAAAATTTATTAGATACGATAAAAAAGTATTTGTATTTAAAAAAATAATTTTCAATGTATTCAAACACGTATATATATTAAATACTTTAAAAAATTCGTATCTGTTTTTGAAGTTGAATACTTTTAAAAAATAATTTTTTTACAATACGGATGATGCATCGACTTTCGAAAATGTTGTCACCTAAATATATGTTTCTATTTTGCTTTCTTGGTATAAACGAACATTTTACAATTTGTTACTGTTTTATATTTATCGCTAAATTTAAAAATGTACGAAGTTGTTGTTTTGTTTCTGTTTTTTTGGGGGGTTTTGTATTAGGTTAGGTTAGCTATAGGTTAACTAGGTTCTATAGTATATATAAAAGGTCGAAATAAGTACTTTTATTTGTGTATAAATCATTGTGCAACAATAAATATATTGTACGGTAATGATAATATTCATATTTATTTTTATAAATAAATATTATAACATTGTACATACCATTTATATTTCGCGATTTTTTCTTCAGATCCATTGGAAAATAAATTAGGAAAATTAAATGAATTAACGAAAAAACATTTTGAACACAATACGCACCTGTTACGCAAAACAATTATTAGTAGGTACGATACATTAATCAATTTTACGTTTCAAATAAATTATATGTATAATTATATATATATAAGTAATTATGAATGCCAATATGAACAAATATTTTAATTGTTTAAAGAAATAGGTTGTATATTATTACTATTAAATATATTTCTTAAATATATATTAGGTATACGTTAGAGAATAATATACAATATAATATATAATACATGTATATATGTATATATTACTATAAAATAATAAAAAAATAAGTCGCTGTAAAATGTCCATGAATTTTGCGCGCACATGTATAACAGATATCAACGGGACCATTCTAACAAATGTGTTGGACAATGGTTTATTTTTACAATTCTAACCTTTGTACCGTTAAGTTTACGCCAGTGGTGTACTTTTATAAAATCTTATTGAAAATGATCTATTATAATATAGTCTTAGATTTGTTGGAATGGTTTCAACGTTTGTTGAAGCCTGAAATTTTTTTTTCAGGAAATTTGTAGCATTTTGTAGCTGCAGTACAACTCGGCCCCCGACTCCCTACAAAAATGTTCCAAATTTATAGTTGTTGGTCATTGTTGGAGTCTGAATTATATATTTTAACACTTTTTCAAATGGGCTATACTAAGTTATACCATCCAGCGATGCACTTCCCCAAATCCTTCGAAAAATGGTCTAAAATCATAGTTTTACCTACATACTTATTGGACATTACTTTATCTTTAAGGCAATTTCTACAAACGATTCATGCCATCCGATATCATTATTATTATAACTAATGAAATTGCACACATTATTGATATTCTAAGTGCACGTATTATTTATATTTAAAATGATAAAGTATTTCTACTTTTGGAATATAAGAATTCAATTATTTGACTTTTCTGGTATAATTTCAGTATGTATGGCTTCTTATATATAGGTATATTGTTATATTCCCTATTATTTACCAGATCAAGTTTGGTTTACTTGTCGGCCACTCATTTTTTTTTTTTTTAGATCTGTCACTCTAGCACTACCAATTTCAATTTCGAAGAAAAATATATTCAAAATTATTATTTTTCATTTTTAATAGTTTGTAATCATCATAACTTCTTTTGTAACCAATTTTGAATACCTCTGAATTGCATTACCCCCCTCCATAAAAAAAATTAATAAAAATCTATATTTTCCTATGATGGTTAGGTGTGCTAATGTTTTATATCAAATGTGAAATATAAAATTGAAATTGTAAACTAAGTCTCCGCTTAGCGGTTATAGTACCTATGTAATTTATTGAAATATTATTTATTGAGTATTTAATACTTTATACAATTTTAACTACCTATGTATAATAAACTATATTAATTTTATTTCAATTTTTTTTTTTTTTTTACAAAAACAAATTTATTATTAATTTTGACCTAACCTAACGTAGTATCATTTGAAATTCTTCCTATATATCGTCTGAAGTCTGTGCATATTATATACTATCATTAAAATATTTAGAACTCCTATAAACAGATTGTTGTAGCTTTATATCTTCTTGCTGACCAATATAATCATCTATCTTATCACTTTTTCTAATACTAAATTAAATATAATAATGCTCGTTATAATAAATAATATTATACTCGTATTTTTTCACAACATTCGACGCGTTCTTAAATTAGAATTTGAATATCGTAATAATTTCGACTGCCTATATAAGACCTCATAAAAATGGCTGATCCTAAATAGTCCAGATAATATGTATACCTACTCATTAAACATTTTATGTTGCCTAACATCTCAGCAATGTGTGTTTTATGTATTATATGTAACATCGCAATGCGATGTTTATAAAACATTATAAAACTGTATTTTTGACATTGTCACTAAACAACATATTTTACATGTTCCCGGGACGTTTACAATAAAATTGTACTGCCCTGCAATATCATATTATTATATGTTGTATATTATACGTTAATTTTATGTTATACCTTGTGACATTGTATATTGCATTGGACCTAATAATATACATAATGGACATGTGACGGAAAGGAAATTTTTGAATCACCATTGCAATTTTAATAAGAGTCAGATCGGAACTGATGTTATAGAGTGTTATACACTAAGGTACGTATAACGTACTAAAAGTAACTTTTTTTTGATATTCTCCAGGGGAGGCGGTGTTCCTCCCCTCGCTAAAACCACGATACGCTAGATCCGCTTTCCCTTGAGTTATGAGCAATCCAAAATTCGGTTTTGGACTACCCAAAAAAGTTACCTTTAGTATGTTATATACCTTAGTGTACAACATATTTTGCCACCGGTCCGAGCTCGTCCTGGCTGTTATTAAATGCGATCGTCTATATGCAATATTTATAATTTATATACCATATTATGTACCTTTATTTCGAACGGAATAAGCATTTGAGTAGGTAGGTAGATCGATTAAGGCGTCTGTTGGTTTAGCTCCCCAAAACTTACTTGGGATACTTGTTGATCGTGGTTCATACCACCTCGGTGTGCATAGTTTTTTTTTGCGTTATTTTATAAAAATTTTATCGAAATATTATTGCATAGATGTCAAAAAATAAACGTACCTATAACATACTATAATTTGGTTGTAAAGACGCAACGTTAGCAGTACCAGGGACTTTAACGCAAATACAATATAAATTGCGATGTTAAGTGTTATAGTGAAACATACTATATATACATTAATGACATATAATTACACAGTGGGATATATTAACAGTGTGTATTTTCAAGAAACGTTGGAATGGGTTTGATACGGCCTTAATGTCCGTAAATTATAGTGCAATTAAATATGTTCGTTAACATTTTTTCTCGCTGATGGATGCATACAGTTTTACACGTCTTATTACCACAAACCAAACAAAATAATTAGAGATAAATTACACATATAAATTATAATATATGTTCATATACTTATCGGACATTTTTTGGATTTATATTTTAATACATTCTGTAATTTATTAAAATTAATGATTTCTTTTAAAAAACATATACGCGTATTACGCGTTCGTAAAACCAATTATGTTATAAAGTGTAATTAACTACGGTTTATTTATTCGGAAACAGTTTACTTGCAAATTCCGAAAATGGATGCCCACATTATCACAAAGCAAGAAATTAAAAATTTTTTTTAAAAATGTATAAAGAAAAATCCGGACTCCAACAATGCCCGTCAATTGTCAAGTCTAAAACTACGATTTTGGACCATTTTCAATACGATTTTATAAAAGTGTATCGTTATTATTAGCGGAGAAAATATTAAAATAATCATAAAAAAATTAATGACCAACAAAGTAATGGATTTATCCCACAATGTCCAACAAATTTGTTTGTCCCATTGAAATCGATTTCATGTGAGCCTCTAAGTTCACGGATATCATTGCAAAGGGTGAAACATTGTGTTATTATGATTTACCTTATCTACAGTTTTGAAAAACCCAACCCGAAATTAAATTAATGTAAAAGATTTTCATATATATTCATATATTTTTATTTATTTAAAAAAAAATAATAGACAATAATAAAAAAAAAAACAAATACTTACTAAGAAATAATGATATCGGAAGAAGTACATTATAACACAACCACGGAAACATCATTCTAAATATACACGACTTTTTATAACATCAAAATAATAGTAATATTGTAAACAAACAAATTAAATACATAATATGGATTTTTAAATAAATACATTTTGTTTATTTAAATTGAAAGAATAACAGTTTTTAAAATTCCATAGAAATGGAATCCATATTATTTACAGATGAGTACCTATTATTATACCACTTTAATATATTGAACAATATCTGTTAAACAAAATAATATTTCGTAATAATCCAAATAATGTTAATAGTTTCACTTTGAATGAATTTACAAAAAAAATTGAACTTTAAAAAAAAAAAGATACTATACTTTAAGATATAGATAGACAGGTATATCAATCAACACAATCAACCAAGGACCAACATTACTTATAGGTAAATAAAAAAGATATTTTAGGTTTCCATTTGTTCCCACAATTACTTAACATTTATTATGCTATTATGAATAAATATAAAAATAAATACATACGTACCTATCATTGATAAAAATATTAACTATTCGATTAATTGAATTTGGAATTGAACCTAAATCAGTTTTTAGTTTTTAATTTTAACTATTTTCAGTTCATCAATTGATTAATTTTTAACTTTTAACTATTAAACTATTTAACTATAACTTTAATTATAGTTAATTTAATGGACAACTTTTCCTATCCTTGCAATCAATAGTGATTGGTTGCAAAAGTTCAAAAACTATATGTAAATAAGTCGTTCAGGTATAGAGAGTGGAAGTTTGTCTATCGTCCTTTCGGTTATCGGACAGGATAGAGTGTTATTATTATTTTAGATTTGAATGCAAAAATAAATCATTGTATTCTAAAAATGATTCTAATCAATATTTGGTGTAATAATATTTAATATTATTTTCTTCACCTTCGACTTTATATTGTAAATAGGTAATTGAAACTCAAAAAAAATTGGTTATCACAATCATTATTTATTTGTTATTTACCTATTTGTAACCGTTTTTCGTTATAATCTATAGTTTGCCTTTAAACTTAAGAAAACTACTAGGAAAATCAAAAACTAACCCCTTTCCAGTATCAACTAGAGTGAATTTTCCATCAAAAACTTCTTTACTTCGAAATTCCTACTCGACTTCTGATCAAATATGTGTATGCATAAAAAAATAAAAAAATACCGATCAGTATAGGGATGGAAGTACTTATCGCTCACCGGGGTATAGGATACTGGTGATGGTTATAATTTGAAAGCAACAATGAATCACTTGTTTCTATAAAACGATTTTGAGACGAGTTTTAGTGTAATCATTTAAAAAACATGTAATCATGACAACTCTAAATTATTATTTTTTCATTTTCCATTACATACCCGTTATAAAGGTAGTTTTTCTTTACGCTTAAGAAAACTTCTGGAAAAATCAAAAAATTATCTCTGGAAAGTACCATCTAGAACGATTAAAAAAAAAAAAGATCTTTAGTTCAAACTTCTACTTGAGGTTAAATACCATTATGTTTCATGTTAAAACCAATGAAAAATATACTACGTACATATATACCTATACCAACATATACCACTGATGACTGATAATACGCGACCGCGGTATATACGTTAATATATTTTAATAACCACGATTGTTTCGAAAATTATATTAAATTCCCTTCCCTTGTCCTATTATGCGACGTAATCGTAGTGCGCCAAAATTAAAAATTTTTTAATTCACAAGTTAGTTATTTGAAATAGAGATATTAATATAATACACATTACACATCCTAGAGAACCAGAATATAGAGTTAAATTACAATTGATTTAACATTAGACTGATTTGTATTCAGTATAAATATACAATAATTATTCAAAAAATCTGAATTTAGATATTTTTTAGATTATAAAAGATAATATAGCTATATTTAATTATGAATGCAACATGAAAAGTATAATTAGTTGAAAGATAGATAAATTTATATAATTATCGACCTTTAGTAGAAAGTATAACTATGTTAAAGTATAACATATACATTATATATGATATTTATCTATGAAAAAAACCCTTTTTGAAATGTTTTTTATAATGAATTTTTTTCATTACATTTGAAATGCTCTAAAAAAAAAACCGAATTTCACATTGCGAATTTCGGTCATAATAATCTTCAAGGTATATATTATATTATTTATATTATCGATTTATATTAATTTGGGTTGCTGATATAATATATAGTTTTATGTCAAGATTTTTAATTGTCATGTACTCATGATATTTTGTTAAAAAAGCATGTTTACGCATTTTTCGTTTTTATCAACTTGAGAATATCGTAGAAAGTTGAAATAAAAATAAATTAGAGAATAAAATTATCTAGCGCCCTACGTAGCCAACTTTTGATATGTGCGTGCATTTATTTACACGGTTTATGAGTTATAAAAAATAAACATTTTTTTTTTTTTAAATAGGCTATACGTAGGGCATAAGAATCTAATCTTATCTGATGATATTATATAGGTACAATCGTCGCCGGGCAGTGCTACGGTGTACTCATAAATACTTATAATTACACAGTGTATCTACTTATATTAATATTATGTTCTTTATATAAACACAAATTAGAAAACAGTAATGCTAAAAAAGTATTGTCCCGTAAAGTATATTTATACCAATAGTATATCTAATTTAATTATTTTCTCAATACTATAATAATATTATAAATGTAACGTAGAAAATATAATACTATAATATTTTATTTGTATTAATATATATGTATAATGGAAAAATAATAACGTAATATTATTATTATTACAAATTTTCTATCTGGGATACTTGCCATAAAAACACTTTAATTACAATTTTAATTAAAGCCAAGTATATTATACACTTAATATAATATAATCACGTCGAATGTTGATAATCATTACACCTATATTTATAAAGTTAATTTGTATAATTTTCTGCACAATTATGTATATGTACATACATTTACTTATATTTTTCGTTTGCGATTCATGACTCGTAAACGTCGATCGTACCTACTCGTCGTTAAGGAAAACTATCGAAATTAACGAAAAATTAATTTAAATAGCAATATAATAAATAATAATACTATAGGTGGGTACTGAATTTAATGATTTATTTTTTATATTGACATATAAATATGTTATTTGTGCCTATATATATGAGTGCGTTAATTTAATAAAATATGTAATATTTGTGAAACAAAATATATGATATGAAAATTATATATATATATATATATATTTTTTTTTTTTTTAATGACACGTGAACGGTAATAAACAGAGTCGGAACTAGGGTGGAGTATGATAGAGTTAACTAGTGTTTGATCTCTGTGAGTACAATTTTTTTTTTTTTTTTGGGAGGGGGATAAATATTTTGATGAGAATAAAAAAGATTATTTTTTTATCAATTTCTGGGGGGAAATGTATACAATAGGTCGTAATTTTAACATTTTTCTCCCGGTGTCGAAAATCCTATAGTTTCACCTGTGATAATAAGACTGTAAACGGTGTATATCGATTGAAAATATTTTTCTTTATCGATATATGTATACATTATAAATATATAGGTACTCGGAAGTATATTAATTGTATTATAAAATTAAAAATAGTTATTGATATTAATTATTGTAATAATATAGGAAAAATTATCATAATAGTAAATACTAAACAGTGACGAAAAATGGTAATTCATAATAATACCTAACGATTTGCAAATGGTCTACGACATGCATTGCGCCAATCCCGCCCAATCGGAAATGTTAAATTTTTTTTGCGCCGAAAATTAGCATGTCATTTTCATGAATTTGCACGATTAAAATTAGAATTTTCGTGGCTTAAGTTTTTCCAATATAATATTGAAAAATCTTTGGGAAATACGTATTATTTTGAAAAAAATTTTGTGCTAATAATTAGCGCATAATTTCCATGAATTTGAATGATACTGGTTTTACTGCTATATCAAATTATCCAAAATCGCGTCTGGCGCTTTGCGTGAACCCCGCGTGCAGATCAGAAAAAATCAAGTTTTTCGTTTTCTTAATGTGCTGATATTTAGCACGTGATTCGCGTGAATTTGAACGAATACTGTATGTTATATATGTAAATAATATATTACTTGTATACGTATTAACTGAATAATAAGTTAGGAAAGCCCATTCTACGAGAGTACTCACTAAATTCCCGGTTACAATAATCTAAAAAAATAAAACAGAACGCATAAAATCTATTACCCTATATAGTAATCAAATCGAAAATCGTAACTACGTACTATAGTAACTATGACGTATCAAAATGGCCTATCTTTTAAACTTTTAAAGTTGCTCGTTTCACATATTAATTAAAGCAGTTTTAAATATTATTTTATTTTTTATAATCTGATAGATATTTTGGTCCGCAAGATAGTGGTGTTATTAAAATAATTGTAATATAGAGTTTGGTTTATTTTAATCATTAAAACTATTATAAGAGATAATATTACAATATAATTTTTCATTATTGTTCATTGTGGCTAATTTGAGGACTAGTAAGGTAAACTGAGAACTATAGTCTGTGTTTTGTACTGAAGAAGGAAACTTTGTGTCCAAAATACTATATTTGCTTACAATAAAAAGGTAGGTAAATTTTTGTGGATTTGGGTTTTATTATTTATTTTAAATTATAGTTTATTGTTTCAAAATACGTTTACAAAATGGGAATTTACCACTCTCGTAAAGAAGATTATCCTAACTTATGTAAAATTATACATATACAAGTAATATATTATTTACATATATAACATAAGTTAGTCAATCAAATTCACGCGAATCACGATCAGCGCATTGAAAAAACGAAAAACTTCTCCGATCTGCTCGAGGGGTGCATGCGATGCGCCAGACGTGGTGGTGGAAAATTTTATATAGCAGTAAACAAGTATCATGCAAATTCTAAATATGGTCATATAAATTCATGTAAATTACGTGCTCATTATTAGCACAAAATTGTTATCCAAAAAAATGCACATTGCGATCGGGCGGGACTGGTGCAACGTTGCACCAGTCCGTCCCGACCAAACATTTTTCGATATATTGGAAAAACTAAAACCCTACTAAAAACTAAACCTTTTTTACCGATATGGAAATACGACGAAAATACTATACCTATGTGTTTTGAGAAAAATAAATAGTTCCACATTTTATTAAAATCTAAATTTATGAATTATATAAAAGAATGGTATAGCTCGACTATTACGTTCTCACAGCTATAATGGTCGATACAACGTGTCATACATAAATATAATGACATACACTCATTACAAGATATTACGTAATCGTACATGTAACGAATGTATAATAATAATTATTATAAAACCTGGAGGCCTTTTAAATTTTAGGTAGCACACCTATGTTACATAATAAAATTTGTAATAAATGATTTTCATGATTTTGTGCATATGGATAGAATAAAAAACGTTCCATCTTGAATTACATTTTCAGATGTTAAAAACTAAAATTAAGCATTTATGACATAAAAACTACAAAATTAAAAATTGCCATAATTATTAGTCAGAAATTGAGAAAAAAAATTCAAGAAATATTTACGTTCATTTTGTACGAGTATTTATATAAATTTTCCTGAAAATGTCAGGTACCTAGGATCATTATTTACGGAATTATGAATTAATATAAAAATTTAGTCACTTCATACCATACAATTCTAAGGAGTATTATTTAGGCAATTTATTATACTTTCTTTGTACGATTTTGTGTTTGTGTGGGACGTACGTGATAACTGGTGTTCATAACCCGTATCAAAAGTATATGGAAAGCCATTACACGCACTCGCGTGCACATGTCAGCTATCTATTTTATAAACGCGAAAAAATTGATATTTTTCACTCAAATAGACGATACTAATTCCGTCAGAACGTCGCAATGAGTACATCAATTTTAATTTTGGAAAAAAATATTCGAATTTTCCATAACATTTACAAAGGAATTATCAAAGCACTTTTTAAAAAATTTTATTTCATTAAATATTTATGTTCAACATTTTGAAAATTTTGGAAACTCTAAATCGTTTTAATTATAATATAAAATATGAAAATAAAAAATGTGGCTCGATCAATTCCCTCGAGTAAGCAATGAAAAGTCTATATATGTTTTCAAATTTGTTGAACACCACACCACCCTTCTTTTGGTCAAAATCTACTCATACTAATTCTAACAGTCCGGCACGATATGTACTCCGAAACAATTTTGAAAACACGTATAGACTTTTCATGGGTCTTGTACGAAATCCCGACAATCGAAATCTCGACAATGACTATTAAAGCACTCTTTATACTAGTATTTTTAGATATAGACGCAAAAAATATAAACAAAAACATATTATAAAATGTGAAATGCATACTTCGCTTTGTTGAAAATCTAAAAATATGATAATATATTAGTTGTAACTTCGATGTTCGTTTATTTGAAAAATATATCTAACAATAATAATTGTAGGGAGGTCATATATGTACATAAGTGTAGCATTATCGAAGGGTTACCTATGTATTTTTCAGACTTTAATCCAATTTTCCTTTTATAAAAAAAAAAATTTATAATTATCAATGGTATATTGTCGTAGGTACTTACTTAACGTAGGTACATATTTTATGGATGGCGGTGAATTGGTCGCGAAAATTGATGACCGGTTAATTACAACACGAATATTCAATTCTACATTTTGCGTGACAATATTTTTTATTAAATTAACAGCTTTAGATACTTGAATTTTTCCACAATTTGGTACACGACTATGTGCAATTTCTTTATCTGATCATTTTTTTGAATGAATACGTCCTTTACACATTAATTTTTTATATTGATCACATTTCCATTAGACTTTTCTTCAGTTCCAAATTTTTCAAAAGTGTAAACGTGACCGTTCCAAACTCATTTATTTTTTCCTTTTTCACTGTTTATAAATTCCATTATTAAAAACCGTAAAAACAATTTCGACACAGACGACACCGCGCACCAGCATTGACAAAATACACTAAACGTATAGAATACTTATAGAGTAAAGATCGCAATAGCTTATCGGAGCTTCCGAGTCAGTTAATCGACAAAAGTCGTCTAGTAATAAAACAATTATTTATTATCAATTATAAAGCTACAGCATTTAGTTTATCTCATATCTCGGAGTATTTTATGGTTTAATTTTGTAAAAACTAAACTTTATATTTTCATCTTCTTCATATAATATATTAGAATAGCATTTTAATATTCGTATTTCTGTAATATAGTATAATAACTAAAAAATATTTTTAAATCATTTTTATTTGGCGATCAATTATTATGGCGACCAAATGTACCCGCGATCAATCGTTCGCGACCAATTCACCAGATACCATATTTTATATAACGATTCGTTAAGTAGACACTACACTAACAAATTTTCGTAGTGATATAGTATTTTCGTAATTCAAATGCCAATGAGATCACAATAAACATTAAGACATACAATATATACAATTTAAAAGATGAAAACTTTTTATCGATTTGTTGGAATTAAATTTTCAAAATAATGTTTTATTTTTAATATTTTATACAATTTAATAATCAGTAATCACCAAACTCAATTTTTTGCTATGCAATATTTTTAACTTCTTAATACGATTTTTAAAAATCTACTTCCAACAAAACATAGTTTAAAATCTCATTTTTCAAACAATAGTACAATTTTGTTTCTATGTTATTTGAAAAATACAGTAACATGTTTTTGAATAAATATCAAGATTAAACAATAATAAAAATGGAACAGGCACAGATCTATTTTTAAATTACTTTTAAAATATATCTAAATATTTTTATTTTGTTTGATTTTCATGTTTCTTAAAATTTCATAAAAATTGCGTAAACAATAACCCTTAAAAATTTTTTGTGTCCTATCGAGAAAGCATTAGAAATAACAATGTTAATATTGAAGTCGTTCAAGTCGATCAAAATGATATAATTAATTTAAATAGTAGATAAATAAAAATAAAAATGTAAAGTTGCTTTTATTTTTAGTCGATATTATTATCAGTCAATGTGTAATAAAATTAATATCATAAAAGTAAATATTGACTGGAAAGTAGTAATATTTGAAAACGAATATATTATGTCCTATATACAATTTAAATTTAAATCAAAGCATTACCTATATTAAACATATGTTTAAGGTTAAAAAAAAACATTAAATTCTAAATTCGTGTATTGGAAAAAAACCGGTCAATGGATGGATTTCGCTCGTTGTGTAGAATACTGGTTATGGATATATTGAATTTGAAAGCAATTATAACTCATTTATTTTGATAAAACGATTCTGAGCGAAGCTTCCGTTGATATAATATGAGTATTACTGTCAGGTTTAACTAAAATTAACTATTTTATGACGGAAAATTTCAAAATTAAAATTAGACGGAAAATGTATATTGATTTTGTATTTATATATACTTTTGGTGAAAATTTCAAGTCTATAGTCACATTCTCTCCTCCCCCCCCCCAAATATATGAACACATTTCATATCAAAATAATACACATTGTCGGAAAATTGTGAGTATTAAAACAATTGTATCAACTGATATTTGATTTACTTTGAATATAGCTAGAATGACGTACTTTTAATACATTGTATACGGCTTTTAAGTCTTAAAACCGAAAATTAACTATGACGAAAAACTTCAACGCAAATATCGATAACACAAATACAAATGTATTCAAATAGGTACATTTAAAGAGAAAATTTCAAGACTTTAGGACCATAGTTAACAACGGAACGGCAACGAAAAAATCATATTCGATTTTAACGCAAACCCGTGCTTTTAGGTAACGTTTTCCTTAATTGTTTGGTAGTTTTTTCTTAGGCGTTTATCAAAAATTTTTTAAAAATTGTAAAATGACGTTTTTAAAATAGTACCCACCCATTAGATACAATTTTTCACCGGAATCGGGTAGGTCGTACACATATCAGAAAATTCGTAGAATTTTTGGACGCGTGGAAAAACTTTGAACAATATCGGTTTGAATAGTAATTCATTTGAAACAGAAAACTATTGAATCTTGATTAATTTTAACCAACATTATTGGGAGTCCATGATAATTTCTGGAATAGATATTACACGGAATAGAGAAATCTTGAATCTATATTTTTTGGAAACTATAAATCTGGAAATTGCATTATTGGAACCAATATATCTGGAATCAACAAATCTGGAAACGATAAATGATGTGAGAATAGTAAATGTGGGTTATGTATATGGTATATCTCGACTAGAGATGTGAGGTCGGTAAATTTACGTAAATTTTACCGATGTCTTTTTACCCAGTCAATTTTTTTTACTGTACTTAAAATCGAGTGACCCCTTATTTTAAATGTTTTACTAATGCCGTAACTTTTATTTAGCCTAACAATGTGTATAATATAATGTACAATAATAAAATGAATATAATATATTTTTTTGTAAAGAATAATTTTTGAGATTTTTTTTTTACGAATATTTATTTATATTGTGTATTATGTGTGGGTTTGGGAATATGCACGTGGTTAAAGAGGTTATAAAATAACATGAAAATTAGTTTATAAATTCACTTTAAAAATAGATATATACATGAAAAAATTTTACCAATTTACCAAAGTTTACGTAAATTTTATCACAGACTAAAATTATATTTTTGGAGGTAGATAGTATGATTTACTAAAACACACCTTTTGGGACATTTTCAAAATATTAACCCTTTAAGTGAACCCAAGGACAGTATAAATATTAATTTAGTTTATGTATAGAAATACATTTATAGATTTTAATTTCTAAGATACCATTACATTCCAAAAAAATTATTCCATTGGAGGAGGGCGGACGTTCAGTTTTTTTCAGAACATTTAAACGCCTTCTTCCTGAGAAATTATTCATTACTATCATAATAATTTATAATATTTTTTCCAGATAATTCCAATTCCAAGCTATACGCTGATTCCAAATGTATCCATTCAAGGATTATCGATTCAAGATTTAAAGATTCCACTTTAAATCGTTTCAAAACCAAATAGATTCAACAGTATTTATTAATATAGGTAATTTTTCTGTACGTGTATATGTCACTGAACTCCTAAACGACTTGACCAATTTTGTTGAAATTTTTGGTGTGTTTGAGTTGGTTCATGAATGGTTTAGATTCACAATTGAACCCAGTATATGGCGTTGTAATCGGGTTTTAGGAATTTTTTTTACGAAAATGTTATTTTCATTGTTTTAAGATATTTGCATATCATAACATATAATCCTAAAATTTCGACCCCCCACAATATTTTTTAAAAGAACGACGTTCATATATTTAAGGAGTTTTAACGATTTTCAGGTCGTTCAAATTAAATTAAAATATATTAAAATTTCGCTATAAACCTTATTAAATTTAAATATAATACTTAAAAGTTAAATTTTCTTAGGTTTGCTATAAAATTAAAACGATTGTTTCTATGAATCGATAATTTTTTAGTATACATATAAGAAAAATATATATTTCGTTAATAATTGATTATTTTAATATGTAAGCGTTCATTTTTTTTTTTTTTTTTTTTTTTAACGTGAGTGTGAACCTGTTCTTTTTAAATAAACGTGAGCGAGTTCATTTTTTATGTATTGAACGTGAACGTGAACGAATTCAATTTATAAGTGAACGTTCCGAACACGGTCTCCGTGCAGTAACTTCTCTGGCAAAAAATGTAATCGAAGCTGTAATTTTGACAGTATGTGCTGAGGGAGAAAAAAAAATGTTTACCGAAAATACCCCATTATACCCCGACGATTTTCCAGTCAAATTCAGTGGAGTACAGTTTCCAATAAAAGTGGGTTTTGCAATGACAATAAATAGAGCACAAGCGTCAATCATTTGGCCATTGTAGAATAGATTTGAATAGTACCTATACTGTTTCTCACACGGACAATATTGTAGGCGTGTGGCATTTTCTAGGGTTGGAAGACCTGACCATTTATACGTTTACGCACCACAAAATTAAACTCTGAATGTGGTAGGTATATACTATATATATATATATATCAAGAGGTTTTGACCAAAGTCATTTGTTAGTACATTACTTAATTCAGACTACTAACTAGGTGTAATAGAATAATTAATGTATAAGAATAATTAAAAATTATATATATTTATTAGAATCATTTTTGAATATCACGAATTAGATTGCATATAATACTACTTATGTTATAAATGATTACATTTTTACGTTCAAAGCTGCGAACGGACGAAACCGGGTAGGTAATTCATCTAGTTGCGTATAATGCGTTCAAATAAAGTAATAATTTGAAATATTTATAATTGAAAGAATTTACGGTAAACCGAAAAAAAAAAACGACACGTCATTACTTTCGAACCAATACGTATGGCTTCGTTCAGAATCGAAAATAATAATAATTTATACAAATATAATGCATATTATGTTTATATGGCTTCCACACGACATCGTTCCATGTGTTATGCACAACCGTATATGCAACCGTCCTGTCTTCTGTCGACGAGAAAAACGGTATATGATTATTATTATCGTGTCTGCTGCAGGACACGTTTGCTCCTCGGACGGTCGCTTCATATACCAGCGGCGGGTGAACCTATGCCAAAGGTGGCACGCAAGTAAAAAAACAAATTAAATTTCTTAGAGTTGTCTTTTATTTTAAATTATTTTTATGTTTTTAAGTGCGCCTAACTGTTCACTAGCTAATGTATTATTAAGTAGGTACTTGCGTGTCCTTGAACGTCAGAAGACACTAAACCAGAGATGTCGTTTTAAAGACGGAAACAGGGTTATTTAAGTAAATACGTTTATACAACAAGGTTTTCCGCCAAATGATTATAAAATTCATTGCATGCACACAAAATATTAAACTAAATGATCGCGCGGTAGATCAAAAACTTAAAATAATGAAAATTATTCCAAGTCCAAAACGAATTCGAGATTCGGCTAAATCCGAAATCGAAACACTTATAAAAATCGACTAGTCCTGGAGAGATGTTATACGTAAAAAATAGAAAAGCCACCGACGTGGAGTATGTGTCTCGAGTGATTGTCCCAGGTCGTCTAATATTTCGGTGTTCGGAGACCCAGTTATATAGGGATGACCCCCGTGACCTCTCTACTTGGGGTCTATTTCCATAATTCTCGGCTTAAGCACAAAATAATTTCATTGACCGATAGTGAGGTCGCTTTTATTGGTTATCGGATGTCTTCTTTTGTAAGTACACCAGGTTATATTAAATGCCCATTCTACTTCGTATTGTCTTGGGTCTGCCTAAACAATTGTACACCCTATATTTATTACGACTTACAGATGGACTTGTAATTATATTTTATATTTGTCATATCCGTGTAAAAACATGTGGTGTCGTTCGTTTTTCTGTTTCGTCAAGACTCGGTTCGACAGTGTATACATATACGGGTGCCAAATTTATTTTTATTTCTCGCCTCGCACAATCTTTGGAGCTTATTTGATTAAAAAAAAAAAAAAAAATGTATGTAAATATACAAATTGGTAGATCGGTAAAATAACGTCTCGGTATAGGACCCGTCCATATGGGCTGAACTTTGTCTTGTCAAGATTACTATTTTCGAAATATTATTCCAAGAAAGAAATATCCAAGTACGAAATTGGTAGGGCATATAACAAGATAATAAAACAATAAAAGCCAGCTCATAAATTTAATAAGGAATAAAGTATACATTTACATTTTGCTGAATTTCTTTTTATAGTCCTACGAGGGTCGAGTCATTCGAGTTTTAACTTTTAAATATATTTGTCGGGTTGGTTAGGTTATTTGTTTGAGTCGTGACAGGTTAGACGGGTTCTAAGGGGCTGAAAAAAGGGTTGTCATGTCGGATTGGTATAATCTATTAATGTTGATATATTCGTTACATTTCAACGTTTTCATGTCAAATTTGTCATATGTTTTCTAACTAGAATTAAATTATCGATTTTCGAGCGACAGATTAGGTAGGTACCTAACTGTTGAGTATATTACGACTTCTTGGACATAGATCTGGATCGGGTTATATAGGTACATCTATTGAACACAGGATTGTCTATCGGACCGGGCCGAGTAGATTTTCGGATTCGGCTGGATTCGTGTCAGTTTTCGGGTCTTAAGGCCGGAACGTACTCGGACATTGGGTTATGTTTTTAGTAGCTGCACGCTGAAAATACTTTTCGTCACGCGAAAATTTTCAGAAACTGTTACCTCTGCTCTATACGTAGGTACATTATTACGTACGAACTATGAATCGTCGTCGTTCGCCGTCGTATATGAAATTATGTTGCGTCGGTCGACAGGACGCGCGACGACGATACGTGCGAGCGACAGGTGGCCGTGGTATCTGGTCGTAAACAAAATAATATACACGTATACCCGGTGTACGTTAGATACCAGTTATAATATGCTCCTCTCGGTCTTGGTAACACTTTCACATATAACATATATACACGGTCACGGGCAAGAGGAGCGGGCAGACCGGGGGGAGGGGCACCGGTGACGATTCCACCGACGCGCTTTCCCCCAGCCCAGTCTCCCACCGGAACTCGGGCAAGCCGGACTATACGCGCCGTCATCGGTCCGTCCGTTTCTATCGTCGTATAGAGAGCGGAACGCAATTTTACTAGACAAGTATCCGTGTGTCCTCCTCGAGAGGATTGGCTCCTACCAAATATAATTCACAGCTGGCGATATAGGCCCGTATACGCGGTAAATCTTACCGTGATAACCGCCATTCCGTTCTCTGCAGTGATACCTACGCCACTCGTCTCGGCCGACTTCGAAGTCCAACTACGCGCAAAATCGAATCCGGTAGCCACGCGAGTAAGTCCATACAATAGTTCGTATAATATAATAATAATAATTATAGCTGTGAAATTCGCCGCCGACACTCGTCTAGGATACATTAATTGTCTAGATAAATTATTCACTTATCGCTTCTATCTCACGGTTTAAATACATTTCACTTATCTGAGAAAATTTATCTACAATTTTCGTAGATACATTTTCACTGAATATCTACCCAAAAGCCCTACGCTATACCCGGGCCTTCGTCGTCTCTCCGCCAAATCTGGGACAAATTCCGCCCGAGATTTCTTTTTTTTTAAATCTACAAGTATTTCATAAAAATGAATTTAAAATACAAAATACGAATTGCGTTGATTATTTTATCATTCCAACCGTTAGTACATTTTTAAAATTAGATAATAAAAATTTAAAAATAATAAAAAATACACTACCTACGACCATTCACATTTTACAATTGAATTTTTACGTATATAAATAATTCTATGGTCCTTTGAGGACACTTTACATGCGTTTGCTGTCTCTCCGCCTAACCAACTGAAAATATAGGAAATGTACGTTCTGGTCACAACATTGTTATTTCTAATATTAGAGTATTTGACCTATAACTAAGGATATAGAGGAGATCATTGTCGTTTATGCCGTAGCGTAGTATTTTTTTTCTCGAAATTTTCATTTTTTAAATAGAAATATATCCATTTAAATTTCTGGAATTTAAAAATAATTATATTCATTAAAAAAAAAAATTAAAATTTCGAAAAAAGAATGACGCTACGCCATAGACAATAATCTCGTCTATAAATTTGGTAGTAGGGATATTTACTCTATTACAATAGTTGTAATAGGAATGCCGAACGCATATTTCCTATATTGTGCAACTGACAATTGGTTAGACAGAGAAAGTAAATACGGATATAGCATCCTCTTAAATATGTAAACATTTTCGAATATGCCGTTATACCTTGCGTTTATATGCAATACAATAGGAAAAAGTTTATAAATTTATAAATTTTTGTGTTTAGATAAAAATTAATGTATCTATCATCTTTATCTAGATACATTTTTAGTTGTCAATTCCCAACACTGCTGGTAATATACGTCATAATAATTAATAATGTAAATATGTAAATCGTGTCGCCACTACAGCAACTCCTATAACATATGTATAAAATACGTGAACCTATGCTTGGACCGCGTAGGAATTGCGTAACGTGAACATTTAAAAACTTTGATTTATTTTTAGTTACGTAGTTAACTACGTAATATTATAGTAAAATAATTTAAAGTGGAAAAATTGTCGTCATTAAAACGATATCGTCGTACAATGCATGTCTGGCAAATAAACTGATTTTTTTTTATTTACGACAAAATATCGATTATATACTAGCTATTATTAGATACCTACCAGCTTATACTTATACAAACGGTTTTTCATACGATTGATTTATAATATATACTATAATAAGAGCTCTTATTCACTGTGAACACGGGGTCACTACTGCAATATGGTGTCTCCCCTCCCCCCCAAAAAAATTATACTTTCGTAAAAAAAAAAAAAATTACGAAGGCATCGAATATAGACAGTCAGTGATCAAGTTGGCCGATCGTCCGATTAATAATAAAAAAGAACTTTCAAAAATGTCTATAAAAAATATGTTTGGGTTCGACCTTCGTTCCATGTTATTCAAGCGAGAAAATACTGAAAAGGAAATTTTAATAGTAATTTTTTCTCGATTTCCTTTTAATAAAATGAGTCCATTTTTCGAAAATTATTTTCATACATCGAACCAGTATACTATTTATCCCGTGTATTCCCTATACGTTGAGAGTGGACATATTATATGCTTACTTCTAAGTTCTATCGAACGAATGAATTTTTTATAAAATATATGAAATATATACATATATATATACAACAAATTCATTTCGATAATTATGTAATGAAAACCGTAAAATTGCGTCATATATACAAGACAAATAATAATCATAATAATAATATAGTCTCGTGTGAACCCTTCAATTTAATTTTGTTTTATACCCTGTACACATGAGACACTACGGCTGGTATATTATACATTTATGATGACGTAAAAAACTGTTTGTAAACTGTTCGTAAAAAAAAAAAAATTGCAAGTTCAAAAAAATATTTTAATAGTTTACATACGTAACACACTACGAAAAATACGAAAAAATTTACGAAAAATTGTATAAATTGGAAATTAACGTAAAAGTTTCTCATGGTTACCGGCTTATATATTAATATATTATATATTTTTACACGTATGTACCACACGCTTTTGGGTCGAAATGTTTGAGTCGAGAGATTTCTCATAGAAAATTCATTGTAGTTACTACTTTAAAGAGGTACTTTTTTGATTTCCTAAATGACCGAAAATTGTTATAAATTAGAATTCCACAAGTTTTAAATCTACACTAAGTATATATATTGACATAGTAAAATATCAAAAACTTTTTAAACATTTTTCAGTAATTTTTATACAATTTTAAACTTATTAAATATCTCCCCTTCTCCTTAGTGAGAACGCACATGGGGGGAAAGAATATATTTTTTTAATGTTCTTATTTGATGTACCAGCTACTATATAATATAAGATTTCAAAAATTGTTTGGTACTTTTTCATGTTAATTTAACAATTTTAAAATTCAATGCTAGTACACAACATTGAATATACTTATGGCAATATAATTTATTGAAAAATAATATTTACTACAAATAATTTTATTTGAAAGTATAATGTTACTGAAAATATATTTAGAGAAACCTAATTTTGTTGCAGTATAAATAATAATTTTAAGTATTAAATAAATAATATGTATTGAAAATACCTAAATAAGTGTAAAATAAAAAATATTAAACATTAATTTTCAGAAAAGTATTATAACACAGAATAATATAAAGTTCTGAATCTTAAAAACTATGGAACATTTAAATAACACAATAGGTACTAAAATTCAATCTTTAAAATTCAGAATATTATCAATTTATTATTTACTTAAAGTATTGCCAATCGTTATCAAAAAAATTTTCATTCATACCATACCACGATTTATTAGATATAACGATTAAGATTAAGATTATACTGATATTATACATTTTCACAGTTAAATTTCGTATTTAATTTCCCAATTTAATCTATGATAATATAAACCAATAATTTAGGTAGGTATTTTATTATTTTTAGCTTTCTAACAAATGATAAATGATTATATAGTTCCGATGTTTTAGACACGAGAAAAAGATCATCATTTAAATTTACAAAAAGTTAGATTTACGGGAAAATATCATTCAATATAGGTATTATATATATCAATATATTGTATTGATTTTCATAACAATTAATTGCCACCATGTTTGTTTTTCACAGTATACCTATAAATGCATTAAAATTATTTTATAATTTTAATTTTCTTACGTTCTTTATTGTTTAAAAATTATTATTTTCTTAGTTATTGATTTTTGAGGTTTTTATTTGAAATTCATTAGAGTTCTTGTTTTTTATTTTCCGAGTTTTTAGCCACGCTCAAATAAGCTGTGTAATATTATACTATATTTGTTTAAAATATATACGAATAATATAACATACATTCGACGGACCTGAGATAAATATAACTGAAATACTATATAAGGTTTTCTTTATTTAGATTCTGAGCGGAGCAAACTTCATCCAGCAATTTCTTGTACTTTTTTGAGCGAAAATTCCATTTATAATTGGTATTTTAAAGAGATAATTTTTTCAGTAGGTTTTTAACGCGTAAAAAAAAAAACTATCGTAAAATCGTGGGAAAACATTGTTAAAATCGATTTTGGTTATTTCCTCGTATATAGGAGGTATATACCTAGTTCTAAAAAGAATCGTTTTAGAAACTCGAATTTTTCACAGAGTATACAAGTATATTTCAGTTTTATATTGATGTCGTATATTTATTAAATCTTTTTTTCGACAGCATAATAATAATCGTTATATCTTCACCTGAGAATGACAAGGTTCTATGTCAAAATAATGAATCATTCGATAGAGCGGGTTGTTAAAATCGACCACTCATTTTGTATGCATTAGAATTTTTAGATATTCTATATCTTTATCGATAATTATTGGATTGAAAAAATTTCAGGATAAATAGTAAAAAAAATTTAAAAATCATTTTGTAAATTAGTGACTTTTCAAAATCATTAATTTAGAACTTTTTCTTCCTCAGGTGATAAATATACCAATTTAACACCAAGCTCCATTAAATTTTTTTTCAAATATATAATACGAGTATATATTATGTAGAATGGTCCAAATTACCTCCTCCTTCTCTTATCCGCCCTTCATCTTTAAGGTACATTTAAGTTTTAAATTCTACCTATAAATACCTTTTTTTTTTTTTATTTCACTATGTTATTATTATTATTTTTTTTTTTTAATGTATAGTGTCGAAGGTAAACAGAGTTGCCAAAGAGCGGATCAGGATTATCCTGGAAGAAGGCTGTAACGTCTCGGTCGATAAGAAACGAGCTAATGCACTGCCGGAATGGTTCGACGAAAAGTTGTTTTCCAGGTAATTCCATTAATATTATGTATTATTATATTGCCTAATATTCATATTAGAAAATCTAGTATTTGGATGTTTAATTATAACATTTTATTTTATTTTTACACTCAGTAACCTATAGGTATACTAAACATTCATTTTCGGGAAAAATAATTTAAAAAATATAATAATACCAACCTACTTAAACACAGACGGAAATATTTATTTAAAAACGTATTTGTATTGTGCATTATCATTTTTATTATAAATAATATTCGGGCCAGGATAATATTCAAGTAGGTTTTATGTAAAAAAAACAATGTAAATAATATTACTCAGACACATGCAGATGCAGTGCAAGGATTTAATATAGTAATGAGTACATGCTATAATTAATCATGACGCATAATTCTTCTACAATAATAAAAATATGTGTAAAGAGTATTTTATTGTTTTTTATTTTTATTTTAAAGTATTTATCGTATCAAAGATATATCAAATCTTCAATCTTCCATGATTTATCTTGTAAAAACCCTAAGGAACAAGAACAAATATTAGGTTTATAACCTGCAACAAGAATAATAAAAACTGAAAAATCCAGGGTAGGAAAAAACCCATTAAAAAAAAAAACCCCCAACCCAATTGGTTTTTTTTTTCATAAACCTGAAAAAGCCCAATATTACCCTGGGTTTTTAAGAAAATTATTTGGGTGAGTTCTAATGGGTTTTATTAAAAAAAAAAAACTATTTTAACCTACTAAAAATGGTAAAAATGTAACCCACTTCAATCGATAAAAATTTTAAACTTATGAACGACTGATCTAATGTTAAACTACTAATTGATACAATGTTATTTTATTTTAGTTTTTACCAGTTTTATAATTTATTCGTTAAATTATGTTTTAATAAAAGATTTAGTAATATTTTTATTTTACTTTTATAAGAAACCGAGGCCAGTAACCTATTAGTAGTATAATTTAATATAATAAATTATACTATACTATATAATAATAATTTAATTTGTATTAACTTTGGTACCTATATAATAGTATTATTATTATCACTTGAGTGAAATCAGACGAATGCGTTACCTACAGTATCACATTCGGAATAATAAATTATCTTAATCGACAATAATCCAAATTGTTTGTAGGTATATTAGATATGGGTGTAAAGTTTTAGAATCTAAATCCTAAGCACCTATAGGCTATAGCATAATATACGAGTGCACCCTCGAAATATATATACCTATATTTTTTTTTTTTTTTTTTGAGAGTTAAGGGTGTACCTGTCCCGTACTTTCCACACATAATTAATTCATTTACTGATCAATAATGTATAGCCACAAATATGTTAGTAATGTACGACTGCGTATTCTATTACTACAATACCATTGGCATATACATCATGATTTTTATTTGGGTGGAAGGGGTAACGCGAATAATAATTGTCTTGAAAAATAGTCCTCACACAAATATACTCTCTGATTTCTACACCATACCTTATCATAAAAATTATTCGTCTTGTACGCTCCACTCCTACTATGTGCAATGTGCATTTTATGTTTATACCTTAATATTTAATGATATCTACCATGTATACAATTATAATAAATTAATTTACATTAAACACTCATTATTTTAATTATACACTTCAATAACTAATAATAACTACAGACTTGGATAGTATTTATAATACTTTTTTAGTATTCTGGATATTTTTTAAAGTATCTATTTAATACAGATAATTAAATACATTTAATATACTAATATTCAAAATACTGTATTTTATAAATAAATCAATGCCTATAATTAGAGCCATTTCAAAAACATTTACATCATACTAAAACACACTCACTAGAACAAATAACTTTTATACATTGTGTACAAGAATCATGATTAATCATAGACCAGTTAAAATAAACTGAAGAGTCCCGAGTCTCTGAAAGTGAGAAGGAAACTATTCCTTTATATATATAATACATTAAAAAAAACATCAAAGGACAAATCAAAAATTTGTACCTAAATATAACTGCTGTTGCTGTAATATTTATATAGCACAATAAAATATACGAAAAATGTATAGATATTTTATGTCCTTTATTACCAAAAAAAATAAAAAAATAAAATCACAATTCAAATTAGTTAAAACTTAAGGAAAAATTATTATATTATATTATTGTTCTTATATTATGCATTTTGTCATAAATAAATCTTTTATATAATATATAAACAAATCTTTTATATCTATAACTATATTAGATAGGTATTATCTCTATTAGTTTCATTTTTATGCGAACATACTCGTATTATAACATATTACAGGCACAGTTGTGAATGTACCTACAATAATTTGATTAACTGTTTTATCAATTAATATATTCCCAAAACATGACACACCTTGGACTCAGGAGCAATGAAAAATGCTGTTTGATTCCAAACACTTATAACGATCGATATTAGCTGAAATACTCAGGGTTCGCCAAAAATCGGTATTTTAAATTTTGATATTGTAAAAACAAAACAAAATGATAGAAAATAGAGTATAATTATTTTATGACTGAAGGTTATTCTTAATAATACTTTTAAGGTTCTAATTATAAATTTAAGAGGTATTTTTTAAATATTTTTCCATAAGAAGTCAATGTAAATTGTCTTCTGTTAATGAACAGAAAAGTAAACTGTTAATAGTAGTGTTTTTCAATCATGAAAGTTAAACTAATATTCGAAACATATATATTAATATAGTTGCAATAGTTTGCAGATACAAAAATTATGAAAAGCATGAAAACTACGTTAAACTGTTGAGACATTTAGAAAAATGAACCTACTAAAGAAAAATAGTAAAATCGCTAAATTTCAATTTGATATAACTTTAAAACCAAATCCAATCGCCAAATTCTGACTTCACAATTATTTTTTGATCAAAAAATACATATTTTTTTTTAAAAAAAAGTATGAAAAATCGAATTTTCCTGTGAAGTAGAAAAGTTATACTTATTATCATACCAAAATATCAAAAAAATTAAATGGATATTCAAAAATATTGTACGTATCTACTCATTATTAAAACTTTTGTATGTAGCTAGAATGGCGTACTTTTAACAATGTATTAAATTTTCAGGTCTTAAAAACTAAAATTATGAATTAAATGTCTCAAATTTGCATATTGCGCTATAAATAGCCTAAAAATAAGTAAACATTTTCGAAATAATTTTATATTCATTTTTTACGTATATACGTTTGTGATAAAAATTTCATGCCACTGGCATCATTATTTTCGGAGTTATGAAGAATTTTACCACAATCATGTTTATCGATCTTTATGCTAATTTTTTGATAGTGATTTTAGTTTTACATGATTATTGAAAAATTAAAAAATCTAAAAATTACCTCTCTAAAGTACTAACTAGATGCAATTTGCTATCAGAAAATAGTGGCTACATGTAATGATCGAAGTATTTCTTCTTATAGATTTTTTGGGTAAAGACATAAAAAAAGAACACATCATCGTAAAACCAATGTATTCCTCGCTTTGTTCAGAATCTAAAAATAGTAGGTACCTATTCAAAAATTTTTAGAATAATAATTTTCACACTTTCCAAATGAATATTTTAAATTAATTTTGAATAGATACGTTTTTCTCAACTTATTCAAATACATATTTGCAAGGCCGTCTTGAGAAGGGGTTTGGGGGAGGGTGTCTCAACCCCCAACTTCGGAAAACAGTCGACAAAATGAAGTTTAGTCGGAAAAAGTATAAAAAAGCAATGGCCTTCTTTTTTTTTTTTTTTAATAGTATTTTAGAATTTTTTCGGGAATTATGCAGCAATTAAGTATTTTTCTGAATTTCAAGTTGGCAAACTATAAATTATTAAGACTTTAGTCGGTAAAATAGCAAAAAGTTTATTAC
Organism: Pemphigus obesinymphae; assembly: GCA_025469235.1. Classification (NCBI taxonomy): domain Eukaryota; kingdom Metazoa; phylum Arthropoda; class Insecta; order Hemiptera; family Aphididae; genus Pemphigus; species Pemphigus obesinymphae. The sequence continues at coordinate 36,118 of JAIPRL010002115.1, read as the reverse complement.
CTTTATTTTTTTGTTTATTTTAAGTTTTGAAGAGAAGTTTTATATAATTTTTTTCACCCCCCTTCCTAAAAAAAAATCTTTCTTATAATTATTATCCTACTTGAGATGACGTTCATATAAGATACCTTCTTGAAAAGAGTACACACTGCATATCTTCAAATAAAAAAAATAATCGTGAATAGAATTTAGATGAATGCCATTATGTAGTAAACGTGATGAAAATTAATAAAGGTACATAAGTAGAAAATTTATAGTTCAAAAATCAAATACTATAGCTAATATATTAGGAATTTAAAACATTGGAAAAATAATATTTACAACAAAAACTTCTCAAAATGTCAATTGTTATATTATAATATTTAACACTTTCTAGAATAAATGCATTACAGTTATTATGTAACAAAAATATATTATATTTCAAATGTTCATGCATTTTGTAGTTTATTTTGTAAGGAAACAATATAGGTACCTAAATAGTCAATAAATTATGATTTCAAAAATTCAAGATGTATGAAGTAATGAAAAGTCATGAATTTCTTATGGAGTAATCGACAAGTAGTCAGAAAATTATGGAACAAAGAAATTAATATGTGAAAGGAGAATCGTCAAAGTTCAAAATTCTAAGGCCAACCTATATCATAATAATATAATAATATTGTACGGAATATTATACTAATTTAGCATAATGAATCCCTCGAACTGCTATGGGCATTATGATAATACCAACTCCTAATCGCAACCGCGGGTAGTACGACGGCTACTGTGACACCTATCGACCGCCAACTATATAATAACCGTCACCGTCACTACCGTAACCGTCACTGCCGTCACAGTCACCACCGTTCACCACTATCGGTCTTTATTATTGTTTCTCTTTATTCTTATTTATTATTTGTATTAGCATAGATTGTCCTTTGCCGGCCAGCACACTTTTCGTGCCCCATTTTTTAGTTCTTAGTATTTTTCAATAGTAGGCCGTCAATCCGGCGATACCACCCGTAAAATTGTCTGGTTCATATTTACATCTATCCAATACCTATACCAACCCATCATACAGTCCACTCAAGGCCAAAATAATTATATTATATTATATAATTTTTTGTGTGTGTATATACTAGGGTAACCTTTAGCTATAGGTGAAAAATAAAATATTAAAATTTTTGTTTTTTCACCCCCTCATTATTTCATTAGTATATGAAAATAATTTTAGTTAAATTTGGTCATGATTACTCACCCCCTTCACGTGCTGCATGGGGGTTGAAAATTTACACAAAAGGGTATCTAATTTTATCGTTTATTGAATTTAATTAAAAAACTATAGCACTTAACATAAAAATATACAGAACAAAAATTATAGATTAATTATATTATCAATAAAAAATATGTATTTATATACTTTCTCATAAATCTATTATTTCCCAAGAAAACTTACGAATTACAAAATATTTTATCATTTTGGCAAAATAGTTGTTTAAATATATTTAACAAACTGTTAAAAATACAATAAAATATCTTGCATTAAAATTACATATAACTGAATTTTCTAAAAAAAAAAAAAAGGTATTGTATAAAAAATTCTACTAGATCGTCCATTTTATTTGTACAATAGGATTTATGTAGTATGTAGAATAGTAGTATTTAACCTGATTGATTATCAAACGCAACAGAATTGAATATTTTAATGGTGTAGTAATGAATTAGTTACTCATTGTTGAAGACTATAAATATTATGTCAAATTATATTATCACGAGACTAATGGTTTGTTCGTTTTTCCTGCATATTATATTATATATCGTAAGATAAGATATGATTTACGTACTATGTAAATAATATTATGTAATAACATATTGTATTTAAAATTACGTTATATCTACGGTATACCACGCATGAAGTGGAATAAAAAACAATATCTACCTACCTATCTATTGGACGTCAATATGAGTATATGAAAATGACCACAATATCTGCGACTTAATTCAAATCCTAAAATGATGTGTACTATGACACACTATGAGTAGATAGTACGAAAAACATCGTGTGTAATATCTACATTATTTTTCATTAAACTTAATACAGTGGTGGTTTTACGGGAATAGGTGGGCGATAGGTGGATCGCCCTCCCCTTTGACCATTTATTTTCTTTTAAATCTTTATTGGTTGCAGTATTTTAATATACGTGACTATAGTCTAGAAAAAATTAGGTATTCAAAATAAACAATTACGATTCCAATGTTTTGTCCAAGCCACTGACATTGAGGTAAATAACAAATAGTTGTTGTTAAAAAATAGTCTGTACTGATTTTCGAAATCCGAAGCAATGGAAAGAATTTTATTTGAATAAATTGTATTTTTGCCATTATTTCATAATTTTTTGGTAGTTTTTCCTTGAGCATTAAAAATTTATTGAGAAAATCGAAAAATGACTTGTTTAAAATAACAACTAAATTACATTTTCTACCAGGAACTGGGTAAGTTTGTAAAGATCGGAGTACTCCTTCTGGTAGAAAATGTGTTTAGAGAAAAAAAAATAAACATGATAAAACTACGCTCAGAATCTAAAAATACTTTTTTTCCCGTCAATTTTTTTATTTAGTTAAATTAATGCACGACTATTATATTGAATTTTTTTAGGTCTTAAAATCTCATTTTACCAACTATTTGGACTTATGTACCTTAATACTTAAATTTTAGTTAACAAAATTTAAATGAATATAAAGAAATTTGTGGCTACGGATTTTCGAGATTTTTTTAATTTAATTAGAGTAACGTATATTTAATTTTGAATAAAATGTCCAAATTTTCAAATCTTAAAACCCAAAATTACCTCTCTTAGGACTTCGAAACTTCAAAATTTTAAATGTCTATAAATAGCAGAAAATTGCAAAAATAATTTTAAATAATTTAATCAACGTGAATATATTACTAAACTAAATATTCGATGTAAATTTCAAGATTTTAAAGTCATTATTTTCGAAATTACGAAGAAATGAAAAATATCGATTTGACGAAATCGTATTTTTACCGTTTTTCCATCAATTTTGGTAGTTTTTCCTCACGCATTAATAAATATTGAAAAAATCGAAAAATGACCTTTTTAAAGTACCAACTAGATGCAATTTACTACCAGAAACAGGATTTTAAAGATCGAAGCACTCCTTCTGGTTGAAAATTTATATATATCATTGTAAAAAATATTACACTCAGAATCTAAAATAATCACCAAAAAACTCCAAAAAACTAGAATCTTAATAATTTATAGTTTGCCGACTTAAAATTCTTAAAAATATTTGTCGACAAAATTCCAAAATACTTCATTCAAACCGTGAATAGCAAAAAAAAAAAAAAAGGGCAAAGACTTTTTTTTCTATTTGCTGAGTGAACTTCATTTGGCCAACTGAACTTAATTTTACCGACTGCTTTCCGAAGAACCCCTCCCCCCTCCAATTGACGACCTTGAACAGAGATTTAAGGTGTCTAAACTTATATTTAGAAACCTAGAAATAAAGTGCAGCATGTATGATGTATAAATGAAAAAACTTTTTTTGCCACCGCCCCTCAAGCATTTATGAAGAACCACCACTGACTTAATTGTTATTTTTCGGATGTGCCACATCAATAAATTAAGTTTTTATCTCTTAACGGTTAGTATTGTCTATTGTTTAATTATTGTATATTGGAAATTTTCAACATTTAAAATCAAAATCGTGTTATTTCTGGTTTTCCGAAAATGTATATAATTGATTTCGATTAAATTGCATTTTACAGCATTTTACATTGACCAAAATTTAAACAATAAAATTTAAAATCATGAAAATTTTAAGTGTACTACCTATATTATGATATGAATCGATGAGAATTTTAAATTCACAAAAACAGTGCTTGGACTAATTATTTATTATTATTATTAGATATTATTATGATGACGATATATTTGTCAAATACAATATGTGGGTTTGGGCATATTTAAGGAGGAAAAAGACAGAAACTGTAAGATTAGTAAAGGGAATATATGTTGAGGGAAGAATAAAAAGTGAAAGACCAATAAAGAAGCGGGTTAATATCACTCAATTACGAGTGATGATATCAACTGGACGGATGTAAGAGAAAAAGATTAATCAAGTTAAATGGAACTGGAAAATTAAGGTGTCTGATCCCCTCCCCAAATATTTGTCAAATTAAAAGAAAATTATTTATTAATAAAACCATTCAAAATATTTTTTGAATATTACGAATTTACGATTGACCTTTTTTTTATTTTGCTAATTTATATTTATATATTTTAAACATGCTTTTTTTTTAATAAAGTACCTGTGTAATTCGAAGATAAGATTTTAGACCCGGGACTGTTATTATAATATATTATATTTTATTACATCTTATCACTATATAGCGGAGAAGTTCTATGAACTATAATTTATTAAAACATTAATAAAATGTCACAAAAAAAAAAAAAAAAAAAAAAACACGAAAATAGGTGTTAAAATCATATAAATATTTTAAGTATACTTAGAATAATCACTGAAAATGATAATTTTTTTAAAAAAAAATATAATACCTATCGAATTTTTAATATAAAAAATATTTAACTACATATAGATAATATCATTAATATATAGGTACTTAAATATAGTCATTTTTTTTTTTACCTATCTGTTAAGTTTTTAATTAATTAGTACAATGTGTATATCAAATGGTATTTGTTAAAAAGAATGTTTCAAAACACCTGCAACTATAATATCGGTCACAATATAATAATGTATAAGAAATTATTATTGTATAATGGGGAACAACATTTTCTTTCGACCCTTTTTTTCATCAACTATTATGGATTCCGATAAAATACATAAATTGAGATACACAAATTGCACTAAAAAAAAAAAAGTTCCACTCATGAGGTATTGCACTTAAAAATAGTCGTACTTACAAGGGATTGCTTCCATAAGGTGTTGCGCTCAAGATAGTCAATTTAATACTATTAAAAATATCAAAATAAATATTATAATAACTTGAAAATTCATGTTTATATTTTTCAGAGGACAAAAGTATTTTTTCGCAAATTACTACTCAATGTTCGTCTCGAATTTGATTGGACTAATATTAGTGTTGACAGTACCAACCATATTAGATGTGTTGGTAATGACAAATAAATCTTCTGATCCTTATAACGCTTTTAGAAGATATGTTGATACGATTAAACATATGATAAGGTGGTATAAGTTCGACGTGAAAAACTTTAAATCAAAGTGAGTACATTAATGAATATTTTAATATTGACCATAATGTATAAATATAATATTAACTATCAAATTCATTTGAACATCACGGTTTTCAATCATGGTTTATTTACAGATGTACCGATCTAAATCCAAATAACCTAACCTCAAATAATACTGCAACATACCTACAAATATTATACGTATTTTCTAACTGTTATCTACGATCATTTACTTTATTTCAGATCACATAAGTCTGTGACAATTGTACACGGTCTTCACTGTGCGGCAAACCGATCATCCGATAAGGCTGGACTCGGTCTGCGAGTGACTCAAAAAGATATGGCACTAACACAATTTGGATTCTTGGGCTTAACGTTACTGAAAAAACGAGAATTGGCCATTGTAGGCACCGAGGAAGACGAACGGTCGCTTGTGCACTTTTGGAGAACTATGGGATACATGTTAGGAATTCAGGACAAGTGAGTTGACCCATTTTATTGCACAATACACAGCTAATCGTTGACAAAAAAAAAAAAAAAAATTTGCAATGAAATTTATTTTTATAATTAGTTTTAAAATTTGGATAAACAAAACTATAGAAATATATTTATAAATTGATTATTATTAGGGATAAGAAACAGGTACCTACCAAATAACATTGTGCGTTCCTGTTTCAATTACACGAATTGTCATTATTGATTTCATGAATTTATTTATTATTTATAATATCGTAATGTGAACAGATCTCTAGGAGTGGCTATGAACTATATTATAATCAATAAATAAAAGTTAAGTTATCGTCAAATAATTTTAAATTTAACTATACCTGTACTGCAGTCTGTAAGCTTATTAGATTATTATATAGTTAAAAATTGCAAATAAGTATTGATAATAAATTAATTTTTGTTCATTCAAAGTTAAATTTTTATTATGTGCCGGGAAAATTTCATAGGGACAGAATAAAAAAGTTTTAAATCACCAAATTTTTCAAGTAAGCAGGTACCTACTTTTTGTACTAAAGTATTAATGGAATATATTTTGAAATTTAAATTTACTTAAGTATTAAGTCGCATCATTATTGAATAAGTTACAGAAAATCAAAATGTTTCAAATCAATATCAAACATTTAAAAATACTCTCCTGAACATTTTTTAAATACTTTTATGTTTTAAGCCTGCAATTTTTTTTTTAAATTATAAAAAAAAATACTCTAAAAATTTTTAATTAACCTTATTACTTAAGTAGTTATTTTTTTAGTTTTGTGTAGGAAATCCTAATCTAAACAATCAAAATCCCGACAAATGAACATTTTATAATAGACAGTTTTACTCTAAAACCAATTAAAAACCCCGTTTTAACAGTATTGTGTAAATATGTTTGTTTAACAAATATGGTAATTACACAACAATAAAAAATAATACTGACACGGGACTAATTTCAAATTACTTTTCAATTGTTGAATTTTTATATTTCTAAACATCTCTTAAAAATGTCAATACACGACCCCTTAAAAAAACGTGCGTGTAACGTCCTTTTAAAACTCAAGGGTGAGACGTCTGCTCGATTTTTAATGGGTTTTGTATAGACAAAGTATGAGAAAATTAAAAATTCAACAATTATTAAAAACATTTTTTTGGCGCTTACGCGTATCATAAAAATAATTTTAAGTGGTCCAGTATTACTTTTAATTGTCGTGTAATCTGAATGATAACAACATTCATTTAAAAAAATATATATTTACTAAAACGTCGAATAAAAAGTTATTATAAAATGATTTTAGGAATATAATTATTTATAACACCTATCTATTACAAAACTTGCACATGATTTTAGAATAAACTTTTATTAGAACTTATAATTTTCTAAATATTCTTCTCAATATGGATGTTATATAAATCAATTATTTTTTAAATTGTAGACTGTGTTTACTACTAATAGACTAATTGATACTAATAGATACTCACTAACTAAAATTTATCGCTAATTGATAAAACAATTATGTTTTTTTTGAGAAAATTAAAAATATGAAACCTCCTTAAAGTACAAAATAGAATTCATTTTCTATCACAAAGATTTTTACTCAAAAACTTATACTCTACAATCTACATTCTCTACCCAAAATACTTGTCAAACAATAAATTTTTTTCTACGTTCTGAATTTAAATTTTTAATAAAAAATGCTATTTCGATATTTAGAAAATTATAAACCTCAAATTAATTAACATTGAACATTTTCAACTAGTTATCGACTTGTTTATTAAGGAATATAAAGGCAATTTATTATTATTTCACTGGATGGCTTTGTGCTCGTGTGAATCGTAAATGATCATTAGTGTTGGTGACCCATATCAAATACTTCATGCACAGTTTAAACCGATTTAACTCAATACGCATTAGTAAACTCTTGGAGTTGGATGCATATATAAACCGATGTTAATCCAGTTTGAGTCAAACCGATTTGAACTAAAACGATTTACTTAATTCGTATGTGGAATGCGGATTGAAAATAATTCCGAGATTATAAAATGCATATAAACGGTAAACATTACTATAACCGAATTACATTTTTGGTATCAAGATAACTGTTATCTGTTAACTATTATTATTTATCATTCATCATTCATCATTCATTATTATTATATTTATCGGTATAATTCAATTAAGTAATTCGGTTTTAAACATGTATAAACACGCACCTCAATCCGCGATATGTAAATGTGAATTGAGTTAATCCGAATTAACTGATGCATGTATAAATATAGTAAAAACAATTAGACGGCGAGCTAGCTATTCCACGCACCCGCGTTCACACGCCAACAATCTATTTTGCAATCACGAAATTTTTAATTTCATAAAAATTGTCTGTACAAATTCCCTTAAAAATGAGTGTGTTGCGGGGTCTCTTAATGATTTAATAATGAATTTCTATTGACGTTTAACTATTAACAAAAAAAAAAAAAAAATGTTAAAATTGTCTCAACTTTAACAATAATTGGCCAATCGTTTCATTATTAGTATTGTATGAATACAGCATTCTATACATTGTATTCAGAATGCTTTCCAAGTATTCCGATTATTTTTTAAATACTTTTTAAAAAAAGTATTTAATACAGTATTTTAAATATATTTCTTAAATATTCCGAATACTTTATTAAGGTGCAATCACATTTTTAAAAATAATTTCTTTATTTTTCTGTCAATGTATATTTTATATTTGTGTGCAAAGTACTTGATATTTTATAGTATATTATATTATCTTATTTTGTTATTTAGTGGGATAGTCATGTTAATTTTGAATATATTGATTTAAATAATAATATTTTTTTAAATAGTTTTCATATATTATTTATTGTAATAAATTAAGTAATTACAGTAATTAGTGATATAACATCTTATACAGCCAAATAGGAATATAATATACTAAATATTACAACAAAAAAAAAAATTATTAATAGTATAATGCTTCTTTGTTAATTTTTACAAAAAAAAAAATCTTACTCACTTTTTACTTAAATAAATCACAAAATGTTATACTTAAATATTAAAATTTTGATATAATTTATAATTCAAATATAGGTGTGTATTATCAATTGTATTAATATATTCATTTACACAGAAAAAAATGATTAAATATATAATAATATTATAATTACAATATTTTTATTATTGAAATCTAGTAAAAAAAAATCTTCTAAAAGTATTTGGAATACATTTTGTGGAGTATTCGAAATACTTTTAAAAAGTATTTTACCCAAACTGAAATTCTAAAATTCATATAGGAAAGAAAATAAAATAAATATACATACGATTGTATTTCCCCTTAAGACAATAAATCTTAATTAAATTAAATTAAATCTAAATTACAATAATGTAATATATATTACATTATATAACTAATCATTTTAATGTATTTTTTTAAATATATTTGTTTGTGGTTATAATTTATAAATTCTGAATTATATATTCTAATTGAAAAATAGATAGATATATGTAAATAACTAAATAAGTTTAAAAAAAAGGATTAATAAGCATCCAGCCATATCTATAGATTTTTACGCTTAAAATTTATTACTCCACGAAACGATAACGAACGTTATTTTTTCTTATACGTTTTGATATGTTTCGGTACAAAACAAAAGTCAACTGTGAAAATCTAGTAAAGGTAGATTCACAGTTGAGCCTTTAGCGTGGTTAGGTTTAAACTTTTTACTATGTTCACCAACGATTTTTTTTATCAACATTTTCTTGTCTCTGATAAGTTAATACTGTCACGCTTAACGACGTACTCACAGGGGGGAGGGAATAAGAATCATTTTTTTTCTATGGATTTCAACATAAATAAAATACCTTTTAATAGAATAATCTCCAAAAAAATATATTGATAAGATAAAATCAGTAATTTAAGTGGGGGAACGGAGAGACATGGCGTCCCTCTTCTTTGCTTAACTTAATTTTGACGTCCCATTCAATTTAAATTCCGGGAGGATGGTTCAAACATTTTTTTAATTATAAAAATTACGTGTAAATGCAATAAAAGTAAAAAAATATATTTCGTGTACCTATAGATAACGCAAAAATAGTATTGAATAATGTATTACGGTCTTATAATATAACCGTATTAACGAAAATAGGTCTATTTTAATGTAGACTGAATTGTTTAATTTTATTATTCGTATACTTTTATTAGTTTCATAATATTATTATATAATTATATTATTATATTATATATATTTTAAAATAATACATTACGATTACGAATTGTTCGAAAAATCAAAAACAATCTATATTTTAACAGCTCATAAAACATGTAAAAATGCATATATCAAAAATTGGCTCCATCAGTCGCTAGATGATGTTTTAAACTATAATTTTTTTTTTTGTTTGTTTCGTATTTCTTACATGTTTGTAAGTTGATAAAATTAAAAATGCTAAAGCTGAATTAGATGGTTTTTTTTATAAATGTATGAATATATAATGTTATATATTATGAATGCTAAATTATAGTAGCAATACATCTAAATGTTTATTTGAAAGTTGATATAGAATTTGTTGTTTTGTACATAATATTAAAAAATTTAATAAAAAGGTTTAAAAAATGGTATTTAGTTAAAAATAATTGTTTACAACATCTAGATATACCTATTATAAAAAAACTATTTCGATAAAAACCAAAAATGTATTATGTATAATAGTTACGTACTATTTTTCAGTTTGATTTTTTTTACTAATTATTTGACTGTTTTTATTTAAGAGATTCTTAGTGTCTAAAAAATTTTAAATTTAAATTAAATCATGTTTAACGGTTCAAGGAATGGTTTTTTTTACATTAGATTTAGTCCTCCCTGCAATTGTTTTCCACTTTAACCACTGGATAAAATTATATATATTATTAATAGGATGTGAATATTTTTTTATAATGTAATATAATAATATTTTACATAATAAAATTCTTTAATTATAGATATATTTTACTACACTCCTAAGTACAATACATTACAATTGTGTATGAATGAACAATACGGCAACAAATGAGCAGTTATTGTGTTGTAGGTACCTATTATACTCATAGTCAAATTTACACAAATTACCTTCTTTTTTTTCAATAGCGATTTCTCAATTTTCGGGAAAATATCCCTCCTGTTTTAAATTGCCAAGCTCTAGCGTGAAATTAGTCGGACAATTCGCAAGTATAAGTCTTCATGAGCCGTTAAGTAATAAGAGGGCACATCATGCCCCCGATTTTTAAAGGGTTATATATATGTACACCGTACAGGCAATTTTTCAACAAAATGAAAAATTTTACACGATAAAAGTGGGTAGGGTAGACCACGACCTTAATGTTTCAATAACTATCCTACTATAACTATTGGATAAAAATACTTAAAATTGTACACATATATTCTTTGGTATACTATGAATAATTGGTAAATTTTTATTTTCTCAATATTTGGTATTAATTTATATTTAATATTATAAATTATAATATTTATATTATCATTTATTCATAATCTAAATAGATTAGCCAATTTCTTCATAGTATATTTTTAATTTAATAAAGAAATAAAAATTTTACAATACAATAATTAATAAATACTTTATTTAATGTTAGATAAAATTAAAATAAAACAAATATTAAATATTTATGAAAAAAAACCTTAAAACCTAAAACATTTGACCAGATCAAATAAAATAAAACATGTTATAAAAAAAAAAAAAAAAAAACTTAACTTAATAGTAATAGGAACATGTTAATTGTGGAACATTAAATATAATTATTAAATAAATTATAAACATATAGTTCACACTTATATGTACCTATTATAATTATCTATACCAGCACACATTTCACGTGTCCACCTACCACACTTAACGTGCAGTGAATCCATTTTTCCCCTCGGATTTTTAGATTCGGCAACCTGTCCGGATTTACATCTATTAGAAAATTTTAAATTACAAGTATCTATTATAATTAAACTAAGTAGGTACCTACCTATACCATTATAGCATTGCTAACATTAACTATATTTACAACGATAAAAAGATTTACTCATAATATTGTATTTTGTAGAGACCTTACTGAATACGGGTGTAAAATTTAAATTTCGATAGGTGGTAAACGAAAATTGATAACACAGATACGATTGTTATTAGAGATACTATCGCGATTGTCGATAGAATTTATGTCAATATATTGATACCTATATGTTCATAAATTATTGTAAAAATCAGTGACAATAGTTTCGTAATGGTACTTACGTTAAGATCAAAATATTGGCGTAACTTGCCCCGCGCGTCAACCAGCCCCGGCCCCCCCTCCCCGCCACTGACACCGCACTGACCGTGCCGATCGTCGTCCGTGTTCCAGGTACAACTTGTGCCAGGGCTCTCTGGAGGAGGTGCGGAGCGCGTGCGCCGTCATTCTCGCGGACGTCTACGCCCCGGCGCTGAAGGACCCGCCGGCGAAATTCGAGCACATGGTGAACGCGCTGATCGTCGGCCTGAAGCCCGTGTCGCCGTTGCTGGACGTGGACGCGTTCATGACGTTCGTGTACGACACGTGCGGCCTGTCGGACGTCATGGGACACCGACGGCTCGCCACCGGCTACAGCAGGTGGATGTACAACATACAGTGTTACACGCACCGGGTCCTGTTGGCCAGAAAATGGTTGGCATTCGTGTTCCGGCCCCTGTTGAACTACAACATGATGTTCTCCGTGTGGGTGAACGTCAAGTTCCCGTTCGGCGCGGCCTTCCGGTTCGGCACCAGAGTGTTTTACAGCGTCCACGACCACGACCACCACGACCACCACGACCACCACCACCACCACGACCACCACCATCGTCCCGAACAGATCGGCTGCGGCGGCCGGAAGGCCCGTACGTGATTCGCGTCTGTCTGTCTGTCTGTCTGTCTGATTTTTTTTTTTTTTTTTTAATATTTTTATTATTATTTTTTGAAATTTTAGCGGATATCAAAACACTGACCGCCGGGGTCAGGGGTGCCATTTAGCGTCGACAGGACTCTGTAATAATGTAATGTTAAGTTAAAGCGTAAACGGCCGCAGTCGACGGGACATTGTGTACAACGAATATATATTGTATCCTCAAAAACGGTTACACTATCCGCGTATGTGCCTAGTGTGAAAAATTTCTAAATTTAAATATTTTTCAAAACGCGGTATTTACACGAATTTCCTAAAAAAAAAATCACATTTTCGTATCAAAAAAACAAATAAATAGAGGTTCCCAAATACACTATATAGATAAGACCATATTATACCAATAGAATGTAAAGGTTCGCGTTTACGCGTTACCAATGAAAAGGTTCTGTATCTAACGTTAAGACCGTTGTAAACCTCCCGTCAATATTTCACCGAAACAACCTCTGTGCCTAAAAACAAAATTGGTTACTACTATAATGTGCTCTCATTTCAATTTTGAAAATGGTTTTAAAAACGTAAATAAATTGTCCGTTTTGCGTCGATAACAAAACGAATAACAACATTTTACAAATTCTCGATTTTTTAATGGTGAATAACAAAATAATTACCTACTTGAATTTTTTAAAATCGAAACAATAAAAGTATTCCAATTTTGAGTTTTTATCAGTCGTATAGCTAGTTATCATTCATAAATTCGATTCTTAAGTCTCATTTTACGGTCAAAAATTTCCTATGCATAATCCCTTGAATATTATGTATTTGCAAGGGCACATTTAAAAAGTTATATACATATATATATATATATGTAGGTAAGTGTTGTTTTTTTTTAGTAATGTTTTAAGTTTATAAAAACAAACATTAAATCTTATCAAATTAACTATTTGATTTATATATTGTGGCCAAACAGATTTTAAAAACTGTAATATTTTATATCATGACATACTATACCGATTAAGTATAATTCGTTACTTATTAGTAGGGCTCGGAACTTAATGCACTTAAAAAGTACTAAATATACTCTAAAAATATGCACTTATTTGTTTATTTTTTTTTTACATAAATATTTATATAAATACAAACATTTTATAAAACTATAAATATGTAGGTCTGAGTAAATATTCTTAGGGGAGTTTAATGAATTTTATTAAATTTATAAATATATTGAAAATACAAAAATGATAAAAAAATATTAATTTATTATATTTACATTTTTAATAGGTACCTACTTAATTTTTAAAATAACTTTAAAAATTGAGCTTTTTTTCTTCTTTCCTGATGTTTCAATTAAATTACATATATGCAAAGCAGAAACAATAAAAATTAGAAAAATCGCCAAGTACCTACATATTTAAAAGTAATTTAAATTAAATTGCGTAAGGTATAATATTGTTCTTAGTTTCTTATCTTCAAAATTATTGCATTTAACCACAAAACACCGTTCAATGTTTTCAAAATTGAAAAATCGCCTATTATCCATTAGAAAATTTTTGTATTTTGAAAAACTACGTTCAACGTCAGTAAAAGTAATTGGTGGATATTTAAAGTAAATTATATTCTGAACGGCCATATCATCTGGAAGACCTTATAAGACCTAAAAATATATAATTTTTTTTAATTTACGAATTTTTAAATTGCATTACCAGTAATCATTAAATATGCAAAAATATGCACTATAAACTTTTGATATTCTTTTCGTGGTGTCTTGAAATTAATTTTTAACTTACTTAGAAATATATCTAATAGCCCACAAAAAACATGCAAATGCAACAACTTCCGAACCCTACTTATTAGTTATTATAGACATTTGGACATAACTATTACATTTATTTTATAAAACATAGAGGTATATATGTTCATACAGCATTTTATAACGATTAATGTTTAAAATAATAATACAATTATTACATATTATATCATGATATATTTTCTACTTGAAATTTATTTATTTTTATTGTACACAAGTTGTGTTTATATGCATATATCTTGTTTTTATTGTATATAAATGTTATATTTGATTTCTTATCTCGACTTATTTATTATCTATAGAAACCAACGTTTTCTTACCGTGTATTATTATAATATGATAAATATGTACAATGTGCATATATGTATAATATATATTTATACAGAATTATAATTATTTTTAAGAATTTTTTTTATATTTCAGAAATCATCTACAATTTTCAGCCTATGTATACCATAATATTATAATTAATTAAAATCTATTAATTTTAAATATTAATAAATAAATAAATATTTTATTACGTTATCGTAAGATAATTATTTATTTTTTGATTATATTTCAAAGTTATTATCAATAAAAAGTTAGGCAACATAAAGTATAACGATTAACTTATACATTTATTATCATTATTATCATATATTGTAATTAATAATATTGCAAACCTTTTTTAAAATTTACAAATTGTACTTACTACTTACATATTTTCGATCAGCAATGTTTATAGATTATATTATTCGTCAGTTATATTTAAAAACCTATACCTATATCACCTCTAGCCCTCACAAAAAAGTTTTAAATCCCGATAATTATCATAGATTTTCTTATAATATGTCCTCGTTATAATACTATTTATCAAAGTAATAACACATTGGTATTTGGTACATTTTAGTATGAATATCTTTCTATTACGTAGTAGTTGTTAATTATGGAAGTTCGTTCGTATAAAAATAAGTCTCGTTTAAGGGTGTCTAAGGACGTATTTACTACGGGGT
Source organism: Pemphigus obesinymphae (assembly GCA_025469235.1). Taxonomy (NCBI): domain Eukaryota; kingdom Metazoa; phylum Arthropoda; class Insecta; order Hemiptera; family Aphididae; genus Pemphigus; species Pemphigus obesinymphae. Next base: position 20,723 of record JAIPRL010002115.1, on the reverse strand, counting down.
GTAGGGGAGTTGTATAAACTTTATAAAAAACCAATGACTCTGAGCTGACCTTCTGATTTGAATCGTTATTTTCGAGAGACTTATATACTTCGGGATATGGCGCAAACGCGGGACCAAGTAACACAAACGACACCAAAGCAGTACAAATTCGAAAACAATTTTAATTTTCCATATAATGAGGCAAACATTTCCCCACTCCTATTACTATTAAACTGGGAATAACTCAACATTGAGACCCAGCACGAGAGGCATTAAGCAGTGGCGTAATTTGGAGAGTATCCTCCATATCTAGACCCCCTCTCCTAATTGAAAATCTTAGTTTGCCAAATGTATTGTAACCTATGCTTACTCTAAATATTTTTTTTATATCTCTTACATAAACATAGCTTTTAGCTACTCTTTTTTTTAAAGGTAATCATGTTTTACAAAATGAATTTTCTGAAAAACTGAACAGTTTTTTAACGCAAAAGTAAATCTATATAAAATTTAAGATCCGGAATTTGTCTAAATTTTTTCATGGGCTACTTAATCTTGACATAATTAGAAAAAGAATTATATAGAACATTCAATTTTACAATTTACCAATTGTTTTTAATGTAGGTTAAAAATATTTGATCAAAAATCACCCATGTTACAATATAGATAATTAATGTGTCGATCATTAATTTGGGAAATATGCACTTTTACTGCTAAAACTGCTCAGTATCTAAAAAAAGAGTATCATCTGAGATTTGATTTACACACAAAAAAAAGTGGTGTAGTACAATAATTAATATAGATACTCATATTGTTATTGTGTTAAATCCGTTTTTTATTTAAGCTTTTTTATTTAGAAAAATATAAATTTTTAACTATTTTTTAACGAATAATAAAATTACGAATGTCTAAAACATTTTGCTAAAAGAAAGTCTTTTTAATAGTTTATGAGTAGAGTATTGTCATTTGATTGCCTATAGAGTTCGTTTTATTTGAAAAATCTTGCACTTGACTATTGTTTATGATTTATCTAATGATTACAGGATCAAGAGGTATAATTATACAAATGTTAATAACATTATTTTGTGTATCTTCAATTGTTCACAACAGGATATTAGAAAATATAAGACTATATCTCTTAATCAGGGACAAAAAGTTAACTGGAAAGTAGTCGGCAAAAACAGAAAATTTATGACTTTTATGTTTTTGCTAATTTACTTTTCATTTCAAGTAGTATTTCAGAGACACCCTCCTCCTCCTCAGAAATATGTATTTGGCTCGTCCCTGATCTTAATATTGCAAAATTATGAAAAAAAAGTTCATTATTTTGAAAATTTTTACAATAAGTTGTATTTTATTTCATACTTAATAGTTATAGTTATTTTAGAGTTTTAACATGAATTGTGAGATCCCTATTAGTCGATTCATTTGTAAGATGGTAAAGTATACCTTTGAGTTAAATATATTTGGAAAAGTTAATTAGAAAAGCAGGAAAAATATATATATATATATATTTATATTATCCAAAATACGCCACTGGCAGTAAGGCAATAACTATTCCGCTAGATCGCATTGTATACATTTTATAGATTGACTCTTCTGTTATAATATATAATTTCAAAATATTCATTCTTTTGATCTTCGTTTTACAATTTTTTTTTATTAATTGTTTATTATTTCATAATTCAAAATGCCGAGTTGTTTGGTGTATTGTAAAATTAGAAATAATATTCCAAAAAAATGAAAACATTACCTTTCATAAGTATATAAGTATCGTTTAAACAATAATGGCCCAGTTTACACCGCGCGTATTGTTATTCTGTGTTATTACCAAAACATGTGCAATCGGCCGATAAGTAATAACTGTGTCATAGATCACCAAAAATAGGCAAATTAAACATAACCTTGAAATAAATAATTTTTGTGTTTGGTGCGCGTCGAATTTGGTCTGATACGACTTGCTCGAGCGTATCTGACTATATTGATGCGCTCCTGTTTACATCGGAAACTTAATGTGGATCAAACTCTTGGTACACCTATCAAGTTGACGGTGTAAACTAGGCCAATATCATATACCTACCTATTACAATTGCATTTTATTTCAATATTTCAATATTTCAATATTTCATATTTAGATTTTATATTGTCTAACGTTATAATATTAATTAAGTTGAAAAGTATTTATTTTTTTTTTATTATTATTATTCAATACTATGATATAGGTAATCTGTAAATAATTTTTACAAAAAGTACCTAGGTTTACCCTAAATAGTGAAAAGAAAGAGAGAGAGAGCACAAAGGAGAAGAACCTATAGGTACTAGTGTTAGAAATTATAAATTTCAAAGATATAGTGAAATCACTTTTCTTCATACCTATTGAATAGTTTTTTTTTTTTTTTATTATAAATATGGATAAATTTTTTTTATTATTCGACACCAAATTTACCCATTTATGTATATTTTAGTTACCTACATAAACAAATTTACTTTTAAATTTATTACATTTGATAAAATTACTTATTATTTTATTAATATAGAACCATTAATCTTATATCCATATAGTACGAGTATAATATTCAACAGGTCTATCCATAGAACGTAGAATTATTTAAAAACGCAAGAATAATATAATATAGTATATAATTATTTATTATTGTATTTGTATATTGTATCATAAATACGTATAGGTACAGAAATTTTATCCTTGAAAGTGATAACACTTCCTAAGAGGCAATCAAGTCTTGTATTCTAACGCCAAGGGAAATTTTAGGAGGGGGAATGTAACTTTCTAACCACTGGAAATTAGTCGGCAAAAACAGAAAGTTGATGACCTTAATTTTTTTCAGCTAATTCATCACAATTTTAAAGAGTATTTTAGTTGGTAAATTATAAAAAATTTTGGGCAATTTAGTTGGAAAATTATAAATTGTTCAGAATGTAGTCGGCAAGTTATAAAAATACCCCCCAGAAATATGTCTTCGGATCGTCCCCATAAATTTAACGCTTTCTCTATCTTACTCTATGGTCTAATCGAATCGAAATGTGTTGTTTTTATGAATTTATAAAACTTTATTGAAAATATTGCTTTTGAATTTCTTCTTTATAACAGCTTAAAAACATCGTAGAAAGATGAAACTAAAGATATATAATAAAGAACAATATTATCTAGCGCCCTACACAGTCGTTTAGTAATACAAGTATGTACGTTTAAACATGTTTTATGAATTATTTTATTTTAAAAACTAACTTTTTGATTTTTTTTTAAACAAATATAACTTTATACTTATATAACTTATACAATTTTAATATTGAAAAAAAGGCATTTGTTATCTATAATTTAATTTTTATTTCATATTTCTAAGATGTTTGTAAGTTGTTAAAAATGAGAAATGATAATATGTGTTTTTCATTGAAAATTTTTTGCGCTGACATCCTCTCAAGAAGATTTATGTTCACGCTCTATAACTACAACTTCTCTCTTATTAATAACAGTGTAAAAATGTATATAAAATATGAAAGATGCAAATATTTACTATAGCGTAGTTTTTTTAGTTAAATTTATTTTATGTTTTTTTTTATATTTTAAAATTTCAACATTACACGATTTTCAATCACGGATTTTAGGCTTTCAAATAAAAATATTGAGAAAAACTTCACGCTCGAGCACAATAAATGTTCTCATTTTGTATACATTTTAACTACATTATTTTACAACAATAAAAAATGATACTGACACATGACTGTTTTTAAATTACTTTTAAAGTTAAATATAATTGAAAAATTTTGAATTGTTGGATTTTCATTTTTTTTTTTTATAAAACTTAATAAAAATTGCCTATACAGAATCCCATAAAAAGCGGGTGCTTAGCATCCTGTTAAGGGATCGCAACACCAATTCAAAATCCATCTAAAACCGTGACAAAATAGTGGGACTTTGAAAAGCGGTATTTAAATTCTGAAAACTGTTTTGAATTCACCAGTTTAGATTAATTTTAAAATGTAATTACTTAAATGTTTCTAAATTGTAAAATTTTTATTTTTTATAATATTTTTTAAAAATCGCAGGTGTTGCGACCCCTTAACAGGTTGTCCACATACAACTAGAACCTTGAATATTTTATGAAATAAATTAATGTCTATAATAGCGTTGAATATTGATTATAATATGATTATGCTATAATATACATATACCACGGTATATTGCCGTGATATTATTATATACCGTATTATTCGTATTTTCGTATTTCTATAAGATGTTTGTAAGTTGTCGAAACTGAGAATTTATAATGCGAATTTTTCATCCAAAAATTCGTTCGCTCTAATACGTTTTTTTGAGTCAATAGATGTATGATAAAACATTATTGAATTCACAAGTACTTTATTCAGGAAAGGATGAAAGAATAGTATATATAGTTGTATAATAAGAAATGCATTTCGTAAGTTTTTAATGTCTACATATTCCAATATATACCTAGGTAGGTACATCGGTTATAAATTATAAAGACATTTCTAAAAATTACGTTTAACTTAAATTTACTATTCTATTTAAAGGTAAATAATATTAATTATTACAAATAAAATGTTAGTGGTGTATACTTGCAGCACTTATTGAACAACCATCGATATTGATTATTGATATATTTTGCTGTTAGTTACATCTAAAATACTTGAAGATATATTTTTCAATTTTTTGATTTGTTTTTTAAATATCTAAAAAAAATCAATGATAAAATAACCGTTAGTAGGTACCTATCTCTATTTGTTTAATAAACTAATATCCGAGTGTAAAGTTTTTTTCGGCTTAAACTGTTTTAAATTTGAATATTTAAAAAATATACATATTAAAAATAAATAAACATTACACGCTCGGGCAAAAATTAAGTTCTCGTATCACATAAGTAGTGTAATAATTTATTTTTTATATCTATTGTCAATCGAATATATATATATTAATATAATAATTTTTTCTAAATATATGATTAAAATCACACACATGAAACCCCTTAAAAAGCGAATAATTTATGAGAATAATAATAATTATGATAGGCATAAATACTTACGTTCAATGTTTTTGTATCCCAATGAAAACGATCGATTTTTTCTTCAATCACTTTCAAATTTTCTAGGGATATTAATCCTATTAAACAAAATGTATTCGATCAAAAATTGTCATAATATGATTGAATTATGTACAGGTGTTATAGGTACATAATATGTACATTGTACATATTATAGCATTATATCGATGGCTTAAAAGATGAACATTAAACATGATATGTCCATTTTTTTTTTCAAAAGTCGTTTTATACGTTCAATGTTGAAAGTTGAGTCAACATTATATAACTTTACCAAATATGAAAAGTCCAAACCTGTTTGAGCTTGTTATTTTACTTTTAAATTTTTAGCATTTTATGGTCTGAACATACTTTTTGAATATCCAAACATAATAACTCCAAAAAAAAAAATATATATATATATAAGTATATATATAATGGTAACGTACAACGAATGTAAACAGAAATATTTATATTGACATCAAATTTAAGTGGACAAAATATATAACACGTTTGGACATACAATATTTGAAAAAAGTGAACTTTTGGACTTCAATAGTAATGAAAATATGCGAGTATCCATACCGAGACAAAATGAAATACTTGCCATTTTAACAAGTCAGTAAAAAAATATTTGAACATAATTATACAATTTTAGTCTACTCGGCTGGATAAATTATTATTTAATAGCAAGTTCAATATCACGGTAGCTTTAATACCAGTTAAAAGCTAACTTAAACGAAAATTATAGTGATTTTAAATATCGAAAATTTATAAACGGTTCTCCGGTAAAATGGATTATTTGTGACAGGTACCACTTTTGGCTTTTTCCATTGATATATATATAAATATATATTGATCATTTATTAATAATTTATTTTGTATGGCTAACATATTTTCATCATTATAGCCTCGAGTATTTGGATAATGTGAATTTTGTGCGGCTAATCTTCACCATATCCGTTTTTAAATCGACTTAAGCCCGAAATTTTAATATTACCCGAAACCCATTAATGACGTTAACATTACCCGCAATACATATATATTTTATTCATTACCCAATAGTCGACATTGGCCTAAACCGAGTTTCTGTACTAGACTCAACATTTCAACACATAATCTCTCCTTGTAAAGTAATCGTTCAAGATCCAAACCTATCGAAACAAATGATATTTGATTAACTGCAGTATAAAATATATTATCTATTTACGTCATGTTTATACAATTAGAGATGTGGAATTTACCAGTAAAAAATTGTCGATAAATTTACCGGTAAAATGCAGGTGAATAGGTACATCAATTAACGTAAACTTCGGTAAATTGGTAAAATATATATATATATACTCGTATATATATATATTTATATATATTTAGTGAATTTTGTAAATTAATTTTCATGTTATTCATAATCAGCTCATAGTCATTTATACATTTTACATTGAACAATTTTAAGTTTTTTTTTTATCATTTTTATTATCGGCTCTTAAAGTTTTCAAAAAAGAAATGACATTGTATTAATTTTATTATACATTTTATTAGGCTAAACAAAAGTTATACTGTCTAAGCTAGTAAATACAATTAAAATGAGGGGACACTCGAATTTAAGTACGGCAAAAAAAACATCCGTAAAATGTACGTAGATTTACATTTACCCTGTAAATTTACCGACCTCACATCTCTATATAATACGATAAACTCATTACTGTGGTTTTTCGTCTTCCAAATAAACTTCAATCTCAAATCGACGACAAACGAACTATTCCGATGAATATTGCACTTTTCCAAAATTGTTTCAAAACTTTTCGGACAGAATACGTTTATGCTGCTCATTAACGATTCGATATCTTTGTTGATATACGTGACTTGGGTATTAGTGACTAATTTCGTACAATTCTTGCATCGCCATATCGACGTCCTACTCAACGGGTTGATCGGAATAATCCTACCGTCGCAATGTTTAATTATGCAATTAATTGCCGCTAATTCTGTTCCGAACTCCTAAAGTCACACAGAATAAAAAATTAATAAACATTGTATTATTATACTTTAGGCGTTTATATATAATCAGTATTGGGATCAGATAACGAAAAAAATAATCTAGATAAGATAAAGATAACCACGCAAAATGTTATCTAGACAAAGATAAAGATTTATCAATTTTTATCTAGATAAATAATATCAAATAAATTCAATTATAATTATGTAAAAAATCGCTCGGATGATAAGCGTAACTTTGTAATATAATATTATTTTTAATATCTAGTAGACAGTAAACAGCAGGCTCCGATTAATTGAGGTTCTTGCCATTTAAAGATATCGAATTATTTACTTAGGTTAAGGGTTATTGGTTTACTATTATTGCGAGTATTCCCATAACTCGCGGCACCTGCAAAATTCTACAATTTTTTTTTCTCATTTTTCAAAATATAAATTAGGTTTTTGATAAAAACTGTATTAGACTTCAAGATCTGAACATTTGATGCAATTTTAATGTCCGTGTTTAAAAAAATTTGTTATGTCCACATAAAATTACATTTTATATGCCGGTCATCACTTTTTCATGTATAAATAGAATGCTCCAAAAGTTTTTATACATATATACTATTTAGATAGGGAATAAGTTATCAGAAGTGGAATTTCGATGAAAGCTCCCTGCAAGGTCCAAATCATAATGGTAATGAGAGAATAGGATACAAATTTGAAAATGATGTTGTTGTTTTTGGGTTAAATAAAAGCTTAATTTGTTAAGGTTATAACAGAATATTTAAATAGTATTATTTTAATATCAAAACGTATTTACGGACAGAATTGATAATTTATTGGCTATTTAAAAAAAAAAGTAAGCACTTGTGATATATAGATAGTTAAAATGGCCGTTCGCACACCTTTCTGGAAAGGAGGCTGAATTTTTTGTTTGATATTGTTGCCTACAAAAATAATCAAGCTGAAATTTATCTAGATAAGATAAAAGATAAATAGTTTTTATCGAGATTAATTTATCTAGTTATTTCCCAACACTGTATTAATTGATTTCATCCCAAAAATTTGTAGACACTAACTTCCGGATCACAACACCGTTTACACGTGCAAATGAACTGTTTTGAAGTCGACAGGTGATTTTGTCTCAACGACGTGGGCCAAATTGAATTCGTGTAGGAAGTAGTGATTTCCTGTCCTCTGTGAATCGGCAAAGAAGCTTTCACGATCATTTGAAGTTTTTCGTTAAAATTGTGCATTGTGTTCGGCACACAACTATGGTTCATAAATGCTGCTACGGGATACAGACTTTTTAAACTTGTCGAACAACCGTGACGGTTCGTTAGTGTTTCGAAACAATTCGCATCCATAATTTTACAGGTAGCAGCCATTATTTGTTCATCTGCTACCTCCAATTTAGTATCAATATATTTTTTTAATTCTTCTACCTGAATAAAAAAAAAAAAAGTAAAATTATACTATTTTATGTTTTATGGGCTGAATACCGAATTTGTTCTTAGGTCTAAAGCGCAGTGTCCGAATTGGTACCCGTTTTGAATTAATTGTTGTTCAGTTAGTAGCCAAATTCGTCCCCACGCAAATAGTACGCACATACATAAGTAAATTGAGTTTCTTTAATTTTAACAAAATATAGGTAGGTACTGATATTTTTTTACTGTTAAAGTTTTTCATATCCCTTCTCATTTGTACGTACTTAATACCACCATCTTATGCAGACATGCAGTGCTCGAATTAGCAAAATAAAAGTAGGGGAACTATTTACTTTAAAAAAAAAAAGCGTCCCCATCATTTTTTACACCTTGCTGTACCATGGGGGCTACGCCCCCCTCCCCAATCACCTTCTTTTATTATATAAAACTATATTTTAAGTTTAAAATAGATATCTTACATTACATTTAGGATTTATTGAAATAGTTCCATAAATTATGGTAAGTATCTACCTTTATTCTACCTGTGTTGTTTTTCATATTCTAATTTAATTCTCTTCTGACAACAAGTTTCTTCTGCATCTCTCTTAACTAAAAATAGTAGAGGTACGCTAAAATTTCTGAAAAATTAGTTGAGGTACTCAGTCCCCCAGCACTCCCTCTCGAATTCGAGCACGGATCGTATGTGTAATATCGTTGATCAACGAGTATTGACTATATAATACCATCTATAATCAATAATAATATTAAAGTAAATGAGTAAAAATATATCGGGCACGTTGATTTTTAAAAATTATTTTCACACGATATAAATTTTACGTGATTTCTTTAAATAATCGACAAAAATTAGTTAACACTTACAGTAAACAAGATTTTCGATGCTTAGCCCCCATATGGGGGGGAGTCAATATAGACCCATTTCCAAACGGGACAAAATTCGGCTATTGCAGTTTTGTGACCTACAGTGTGATTTACTAAGAATATATAGTAGGCAGTGACCATTAATTTTCCCGTTTTTCAGCATTGCGTCCCATAGGAACAATGTTTTTTTTAAAAGTAGATCTCGTTATAAGCATAATAAAAAGAATAAGCAGTATGTTCGATTGATAACAGTGCGCAGTTATGATTAGGAGTCATTGGATAGGCAGTACTACTCGAATTGCAGGCGGGGGCGCAAAAGGATAGATATTCTTTAAAAACTTGCTTGAAATGTCGTGTCAGAAATATTTTTCATTTTTTTATCGTAATAATAGTAGGTGGTTTAAATATTCTAAAATGTGCATCATTTCCAATACAAATATTTAATTAACTAGAAATAATGTTCGAAATATTATTGAAACGATATATCTAAAAAAAGTTATGACGAGCCTATAAATATTTTAAACTTTATTATTAGAGTAGGTACGCATTTTGACGTTAGAAATACATATTTCATGGTTGCAAAATGATTTATCGCCGACTCGGGTACGTATACAGTATCTCTAGCTCCCCGTATAATTTTCACACGAGTAAACGAGTTACTAATCCATTTATTTCAGATCGTCTAAGATTCACGCGAACATAAAGCGGTCCAGTGAAAAAATGAGAAATTGCCTATATGTAATAATTATACCCCTTAAATACGGCAGTCGCGAGGTGTCTCTTAATATTAACAGCAAATGATGAAATATTCGATCATTTAGTATAATAATATGATAGTTTCTGCGAATTCAAATGAAAGTTTATAGTCGTCTATTCGTATAAAATGTTCCAGTACACCTACAACAATATACTTACAATACTATATTAAAAATGTCATGGAGAATTTTTTTTTTTTTTTTTATCGAAATGATTAAAAAATACAGGGGGTGGAGGACGAAGCCCCACACATTCCATCGCTATATAATATTTCATGTGGAACGCTAATTTATAATTTTTTCATCGAGCTCCACTACATTAATTTTCCAACTCGAGCACTGGATAGGCAACGAATAATACACTTGTAGAGTGAAATGACGGCAGTACGTGTATTTTTATTGGTCTCGTGTATTAATAATAATATTATAATATTCGAAGGCGTAATAAAGTAACACAAGTCGGGCGACAGTGCGGTATGATTTGTATGCCCGCTGTATGCAATATATATGCACTTTAATGCACCGATCGAATGCACAAAACGTAAAGACGATATATGCACCCGCTGCGAACTATGACGAAAATGCGGTATACCGCGTCGAACACACGCTATATTATTATTTACTTTACCGTGGTTATATGCATGCATATACGACTATACGACAAAATATACGAATACGAATTTAATCAATTTTTTTTTTTTTATCGGACATATCAAATTTTGAATGATATTTTTACTCGCGAGTGTATTTTATTCTTCGGAAAACGTTTTCATATAACCGTATCGCTCACCTCGAACACGGGTTTATTCGTCGACTTCGCTTGGAGTACATGCAGGAAACACGTGTATCGATCGTCCTTCATAACCTGCACACCTCGGATGGCCGCGATTGCGTTGTATACGGCCACCGACCGTTGGCCGACAGTTTTCGGACCCAAACGCCGGATGTACCGGCATTCGTCCGTGTGACTGGGGTCTTCAGAACACCGACGTCCGCATACCTACACAGAAGTCAATATGAAAAAAAGCGGTGTTATTTGCCGTGAGAAAATCTGTCGATTTCCTGAGAAAAAAAAAAATGTAAATATACTGAAGGATTTTCTAGGAAAAATTCGAGACAATTTGGCGAAACCTGCGAATAAATTTAATTATACCTATATACATATTATCTACATTTTTTTCGAGTATAGGTGTTTTCGGACACATAGAGCTTTTTCTGTTGGAAATGAAGACTGTGGACCGGTCAAAATGCTCTAGCCCGGTAAGCGGTATCTCCCCAATCCGGCGCATATGGGCGTGTAAAAAAGTGAATCGGTTCGCATATTTTTGCCACTTTCGTTTAATTTACATCGATTTAAACCGCAATGACTATATACTGACGAACAAAAAGTGCCCACTACTAACTACTGCGCGTAGATTTTCGTGGCAACACTGTAACACAGTGATGTAATCATAATAGACCTATATACCTGTATAGTGCCTCGATATTTACCTGCATTTAAAATCGAGTAAACCGTTATTTCAAATGTTTTTTACTAGTGCGACGACTTTTATTTAGCCTAAAAAGGTGTATAATATAATGAATAATAATAAAACGAATATTTTCAGTATTTTAGGAATAGATGTAGACACTTCTTCTTCGTGTCGGTCAACTGCAGTGTCATATTTCTTTTTTTTTTTTTTTTTTTAGTCAAAAGTTAATCAGTTTGAGAACCTCGTCATTGGGTTCCCTGATAGGATCGCTCCTCTCGCATTTCGCGTTTGTCACTCTATGCACTGTGTTAAGTGACGGTCGTCTTGCATCACTCCGCATTCGCATTCTGCGGTCTCTGTTTTCGCGACTTTTACCCGGAGACGATTTAGAGTCTTCCAAAGTCCATATCATATCAGATTACATTCTCAGATCCTAAATTGTTCTTATCCACGTTGGTTGTTCGGTTTTACGTCTGTCGTTCCATCTGGCGTTCGTGAGGTTTCGATTATAAAGTACCTCTGGTGCTGTGTAGGAAACTATACGCCCCGATTTGAATCTGCTGTCACTTGATGTGCATCCATGCAAGATACATGTTTTTCGTCGGAGTTTTATTTCTTTTTTTTTCGTCTTCTCCTACCGCCTGTCGTCTTGCGCCTGATGATGGGGCCATGCCATTGAGTGTGTACAGTTTGTTGGTAGTTGTTGGTTTTAGGCAGCCTGTGATTATTCTGCAGGTTTCATTGACTGCTACGTCTGTTTTCCGCGAGTGGCCCGAGGAGAACCGTACTGGGCACGCATATTCTGGCCGCCGAGTACCTGAATGCTAGAGCTAGGGCCGTTGTTCTGAGAGCTGTATATAGGGTCTGCGAACGGAGCAATTTCTTCGGCATGTTGTTCCCGGTGTTCTCTTTGGTTTTTGTATTTCCGCAGTGCTTTCGACGGGTGAACGATCTATTGACCTAGTGTCTACGTTTGAGTGGACAGTAAAAATGATGAAAAATAGAACGGAAAATCGTTTGACGTTAAACGCATTTATAAATGAGAAACAAAGAACAATGGTTAACGAGGTTAAGAAACAATTACTGCAGTTTTGTGAAAAACCGTTTACGAAATTCACTTTTCAAAAGTGTACCGATAGATTTACCGAATTTCACCGGTAAATTACACATCACGGAATTTATAGCATACCGGTAACCGACATCCTCCGGGACATTCGGTAACTGCGGCGGTCACCGTCGCATAGCACACCGGACACACCGGACGCTCGCGGTCGACCCGCACAACGGCCCTGGGCGACACGATCAGCGGAACGTCCACGAATATCACGTCACCCTCGCCGTAGTCCTTCGTGGCCACGACACCGCGGCCGGCCACCACGGTTCGCGCCGCCGTCGATTCGGCGCCGTCGACAATCGTCCAGCCGCCGGCGGTCGTACCGGCAACACCGCCGTCCGTCAGATATTTCCTCGCGCAATCGTTGACGTAGTCCATATTACATGTACGACGTTCCGGTCAATTTTCCGTCAAAATCCCGAAGGATATTATATATTAACGAGGAGCAGCTGCAGGGCCGGTGAATTCGATGCACTGAAAAAAAAAAAAAAAAAAAATACGTAATTATGATAGAGCTATATAGTTAATATGCATTATGCATTTTTTTTTTTTTTTTTGTCTTATCAGATGTTTAGAAACACAATTTGAAAGAATGCTACACATAAGCGCAACTAAGGGGCTTTGAGGCTTAGCCCTCCCTCAAAAAAAAAAAAAAAAAAATTTTTTTAGACAATATTATGGGTAAAGACCCCCCCCCCACACAAGATTTTAGAGCTAGTTGCGACACTGATGCCACACCAATGATTTTCAGTAGTAGGTAAATCTACGAAAAACAAACGAAATTACCTTTCAAAGTGATTTTACGGTTCAAATACCCGTATATTTATGTATAGTGTATAGAAAAGGATATTTTCGAGACGATCTTATAGGGATTTTACAAAATATTAATTAACAAAGAAATTATACAGTGATTTAAAAACTAACGAAAAGAAGAATTTTTGTACATTCGACGTTGCAGTGCTATAGAATAAGAGAACGATAAAAATAACTTACGAGGTCATATCCGAAATGTTGTCTCTTAAATATTTTATAACGGGTGTTTTAACTCTAAAATTATTTTAAAAAGCCTTTTTGTTTTTTGTTTTTTTTTTTTTTTTTTTTTTTCGTAAACTTATTTCTGAACGAATATCCGCCTGATTATACAACAACAAAAATGGATACGGTACGAAAATGACTTTAAAAATATATTGAAATTGTTGGATTTTCATTTCTCGTGAAATTTCCTGAAAATTGCCTATACAAAACCCATTAAAAATTTCCGTGTTGACATCCACTTAATGATTTCGTTAGAGTATAGACGATAATATAATATAGGGACACTATACACGGTTGCACAATTTTTCACGATTCCCGCCGAACGCACGTCGCATTGTGATGATCACTATATAGACCCGGATCAAGACATTTTTTTTAACAAGGGTCCTTTGCAGGCACATGAAAAAAACCTTGTAAATAACTTTAGATAAATAATTTATTTATTTTTATTTTGAATTTTCAATGCTCCTCGATTGCCCAGTGGGTACACTAGACGTATTTTGCCGAGTTTAGCACATTTAAATAATAATAATAATAATAATAATTAGCCCGCGAAAAATTATATAAGAATACTCATACATATATTATATTATGCTTCTTTCTTAATGTACGCACCCACATGATATCATTCCGGTAGTGCAAGGTAATAAATCTCTAAATTTAGATACAACACTATATTTTATATATTACACATTATTATAGTATAGTTATGCATTATTATTATACAATACGTTATTGTTTAACAAATAAATAAAAAAACGTCCGGTGTCTGTGCAAGATACGATTGGAAATCTATTGTTTAATTTTAGAGCTTGGTGTAGCGTCCGTACACCTCAAAATTAAACACGCGCAATTCGACGCGTTTTTTCGCTCGTCTTTTCTTTAGATGTGGTTGCTCAAATTTCGCCCGAGAATGCACACGGACACGGACAAATTTTCCCGAGCCCAGGTTCGTCATCGATTTGTAGACACTGGTTCCATCATTTTTATTCTGGTTAATAGGATCATTATGGAAATACTGCTACTGAATTTACATGAAAAAAAAAAAAATTAGGCATAAAATTGAAAATTTTTGTCCACGCTGAACGTCTGTAATAACGCAAATATTTTCTTTGAGACCGACAACTTATGAATCGTGTTCGAGGTTGGTCTGCTGCACGAACAGAATATTCGCGTTCAAGGTAACACGTCCGCACCTAAGAAATTTGTAAGAGTTCGAGTGTGTTGCGAGCAAAACGATCAAGGAACTTGTACACCCAAGGTGGTTTGAGTCAATACATTTTTAAGGAATTCAATATAGGCAATATCTAAATAAATCTATGTAATATATATATATATCTACATGTATAATCATTTTTTGAACACAAAATTGATTTCGCTGTGACAAAATTGTGAGATTCTGGCTGATCCGATTTACATTTTGCTTAAAGGCTTAAGATTTTTTGACATCATTTCTAGGCTTAAATCGAGGAGTTTTTCAAAATAAGAATTTTGCGCCTTAGATATACACAAGTACCTACAAAATGTTTAAAATATGGAAATCTTGTTTAATCGTACCGAAGTCGAAAATTCATACTTCGAAAAAACGCCTCGATTAAAACCTAGAAAAGATTTCAACCAATCTTGTGTTTTATACAGATTTAAAATCGGACCAGCTAAAGTCTCACAATTTTGTCACGGCGAAAGGTCTACCAACAACGATATTTTTTTGATCTACCTACTCCAACCAGTTTAACATGGATGTTCGACTTTTATGCGAAAATCGATCGGTCGTCAGCAATCCCCCCGGGGATTCACGAGGGTTGGTGACTTTATATAATAAAATATGTAAAATAAATCATTATATCGAATTTATCGGCGTATTAGATACTAATATTCGCAATGTGAATTTTTAGAATTATAATTCTTTGGTCTTATACTTAAAATTATAAGTAAATCAATTTAATATGATTATAATTTTAAAATTCTCAATTTCAATTTATTTTTGTTTTTTTATGCTACTACAATAAAAAAATATATGCATACATATTGCAAAATTTGAGGCATCTCATTCAATAGAAAAAAATCGACGCAACTGCCAATAATTGCCCAAAAACGTATCTATACATTTAAAAAAGAAAAATGAGAAGAAAAAAACAATTTTAGCACAGAGATTTGAAGAAAATTTGTACTTATACGCTCAAACCTTCAAGTACGCAAAAAAATGCAATATCGATTTTCGTATTTGTATTTATATAGCAATATGAAAATAAATTTACCAAACTCATTTCCACCTACGAAGTAGCAAACAAATCATGCAAATACATTAAATTCACAGCCCTGCTAATAAGGTTAGTCAACTTTACTGTAATATGTAAATTGACCGTTTTAATGTTTTAATCGTTAGTTGAATGGTGGGGGAACTACTCTTGACTTTTTTCATATTATGCGAATTTGTTCAAATGTTTAAAATCTCACGAACAATCTATACGAAATGTGTCAACTGTGCCGGTAATCATAAACAGACAACGATATAAATGATGCCCATCATATAAAACTATTTTGACCAGAAATATGACCAATTTTCATGAAGTTCCTTCGTTTCAAACATCGAAAGAAAAGTCCCAAAATGTTAATATCCAAACATCTGTATACTATATAATATATGTCCATTCTTCCTGTGCTTCCGTCACCCGTAACTCCATTCTATCATCTTTTTTCGAAAATATTATCTCCTCTTTCATTTCCAATCGTAATTCAATAATTATTCCTCTCATTTTACTTTTAAATTCAGTCCTCGTTAAAGGTTAGTTTTCCAGTACGTAGTTTTCTTAAGCGTACAGGAAAAGTATTAAAAATGACCAAACATTTTTATAAATTAAAAAATAGTAATGCCAGAAAATTTTTATTTACACCAACATTATTATACAGCATTGTGAAATTAACCTGTTGGATTTAATGGATTTAATAAGAGAAGAGGAAGTGTAGAGTGCGGTTAGAAAAATGAAAATTGAGAAAGCGGAGGGACCGGATGGTTTCTAGATTAATTTTAAAACCTTTTAAATATTTCTAAATATTTAGATTTTTATTTAGCTTAAAATTTCTTAAAAATTGCTGGTGTAACGTTTTCTTAAATATAAAACACAGCGTTGATATTATATACTTTTTTTATACCTAATCATGTTACCTATATAATAATCCAAAATCGTTTAAATAAAATCCACTCAGCTGAGAAGCTCTGCAGTTTGCACTAGGGATTGTGGAGAACAAAATCCAATTTTCCTTTCGTACGTCCTGCAGGAACGTTGATTTTTGAACAAAGCTCAGAGTGCTTCCTTATTTATTTTCTAATTCAAGCACATCGAATTAAATGTTCAAATATTTAAACTTGAATATTTTTGAGTTAGTCACACCATGTTTCGTTTTCAAGTTTTGACTAATTTTAATTGAAACAAGATTCTATTAATATTAATTCTTATTGTACTTATCAGAATAAAATTATATCAGATAGCCGATAGGTAGGTATCTAATTTAATTTTAAAAAATATTTTGTTATTATACTTAAATAGGTAGGTAGGTACTATAATAGAATTTGGACATAATAGGAGAAAAGGGGAAAATAAAATATTTGAACAGATATAAAAATAAGTTAAATACAGAAAGAAGAAAAAATGAAAAATTGTAAAAAATATTAAAGGGGGATGCGGAGGGATGTGGAAAAGACAAAAACTAACTACGGATTATTAGAGTTACGTGACGTGATGAACAAGAAAATGTTTAGCCCGTTCCATTTATGTGGGATAAAGGTTAAGATAAAGAAGAAAATCAATATTACCTACAATAAAAATACTTAATTAATTTATTGATTATTTGGTACTTATATAATTTAATATTTATGCACGTTTAAAATTGTTTGATCAATAAAATGACGATTTTCCAAAACCTTACCCTATAATAATAATTAAAAATAATTATCATATTTATTAAAAAGTACTTTTGAAATATTTATAATTTTATAATGAAAAAAAATATGAATATACCCATGTAGACACCTAATACCAGACTTGTATAGTATTCGAATAAAAGCATTCTTCAGTAGTCTAAATACTATTTTTGTATTCGAATACTATTTTGAATTTTTTGAAACAAAATGTTTGAATACAATATATTCTGGATACTTTTACTAGTATATTTTTATTCCAAGTAAAAAAAAATGTTAAAAATCATGACAGTTGACAGAATAGGTACCTACCAATAAATTATAATAATAATATTATGTAAACAGACAATAAAGTCTATTGTTATTATCTGCAGTGGCTTGCGCTTTTGATAAGTCTTGCTAAAAAAAAAAACTTCAAAAAATGGAAAAATATATAGTTGGAAACGTATTGAGAATTTACAAAAAAAAAAAATCTGTTAGAAATGACGTAGAGGCAGACCCACAAAATTCGACTTTAGATTTCTGAATATAATATTTTAATAATTATGATATATAAATACAATATTGTTTATAGCAATACATTAATATATTGTATTTTGATTTGTATGGCCTGAAAATCATTATGATTCCTTTAAATTATGAACGTTATCGTTCAAGTTCACGTTTTACCGATCTATTTTGAAAGAAACTATATGTAGTGGCGTTCGCGTGTCGATCGCAAAATATGAACACACGCGACGTACGTCACGCCAACCCCCCTCCCTCACAACCATTTTGAAACTGCATTTTTTTTTCTTTTTTTTTACACAGTTATTTAGTACGGAATTCGTATGACTATTTACAGAATTTATTTTTCAATTATTTTTAATGTAGTTAGGACAGAGCTGACTAGTAGAAGTTTCAAAATTCGATACGAAGAATCATGGACGGAAAAATGTGGTTGAATTATTGGTTGGGGGTGGGGGCTAATACTATATACCGCCCGTGTTCGAAATGGAAAAATAGTAAAAGGGAATACTCTCGGGCTATCAGTGAATGAGCGATCCCTCAAATTATGTAACTCGTATGCCTACTGTAAAAAATAATTAGTAAGGGTGCTCTCAAAATATTATAAAATATTAGAGGAACAACCCCCCCCCCTAATTTGAGCACTGAGTGAGTTCAACTAAATCAAAAATAAAATTCATTAATTGGAAATTAGTTATTTAATTAATACACATAATATAGGTAATGAATTTGAAATTGAAATTTATGAAATCTAGAACTAATTACCTATTTAACTTTAGAAAACCATTTTGTTTTCAATCTTATTGAAAATGAAATTTTGTAGAGGAAAACCTACCATTAGATGTACCTACCTATACCTAATTATTTTTGATTAAAACTTTTTTTTTTTAATGTTCCTTAAAAATAGTATTTTTCTTAAGAATTGGTGCCAGTAATCCGTTTAAAACTAAAGTATATTATACCTATTAATATTTTAGATTTGAAAGCAAAGATAAAATCATTGTATTCGAAAAAAAATCCTAATTATAATATACGTAATAATTTTTGGTTTTCGAAATCGATTTTCTGTTTTTTTCTATCATACACGTAGGTAACATACAGCGATTTAGACGTTTTCTGTTTCCAACGTAGGCACCTAACATATCTAATGACACAATAAGAACTGAAAACTAATCTGAATTTACATTCTTTAGAACTACTTTCCCACTTTTTTTTATTTTTTCCATAAAAATTCAATATGTTAATTTTTGTATGTCCAAATGTTTTAACCAAATTTTAGTGGTACATGAATTAATAAAATAAATAAATGGAAATGGAGAGAGATGGCCAATCGCCGCTTCCAATCCCCTTCAAAAACTATTACAGAGAATAACAAAGAAATTACCTATCTAAAGTACAAATTAGAATACATTTCTTATAAAAAATCTTTTTACCCGATTTCTGAAAAACGGTAAAAAAGTTTTAAATATTTTATCACGTACCTACCTACTTATTAGTATTACAATGCTATACTTTATAATAAATATATGGTGTAAAGTTTTTGGCATGATTATTTTTTGTTTTTTAATAGGTTTTTCTCGTTTTCGATCATTATCTTTATGTTTAAGAGAATGTCTCGCCCCGAAAAATAGTCCATAAAAATATAGTTTCATACTTTAATTAGTATTACCCATGTCGGCCGGAATAATCACAGATAAACATTTTTCTATTAATAAAAATCTGACAACATTAACTAATTTTTAACAGAGCCACTTATGTTTGATGTTAATATTGTATTTTCCATAAGCAATCGTGAATTTTTGACTTTTTTAATAATCGACCATTACAGATGTAAAATACTTGCAAAAAAAGTTTTGAAAAATTAAAAGAAGTTCACTTCTTTTATTTAGTGTCAATATTAATAATCTACAATGATTCTGAAAGCCATAAAACGCGAGTACCTACGAAGGGAAGTATATAGTCAAACATGGTTTTTTTTTTTTTACAAATATCGCGATTAAACGACAATGAATAGTAGGTATAGTACTAACACGGGAATATTTCTAAACTACTTTTAAAATACATTGAAATATTTTTTAATTGTCGGATTTAAAATGTTCTTAAAATGTCGTACAAACTTCCCCAAAAAAAAAAACCCTTGAAAAACTACTGGGAAAATGAAAAAATCACCTCGCATCTCTATATATTGTACAAAACACCAATACCAAAATGAATTTGCTATCACACAAAGTTCACTGTGCCCGCACGCAAAACTCAGCTATATATATATAATATATACTCGACTCCCTTTAGCAGAAAAAATATATACACGAAAAAGATGAAAAAAAAAAAAAAAAACAAATCGTCACAAAACCAAATACCTACCATTCCTCGGTGCACTCGGTCTAAAAAAAATAAAATTACATTTTCAAATTTATAAAGTTAAAACTTTTTCGTAGTATATATATTAGTGATGTTACGAACTGTTCGATTTTCGAACGGAACCGAACCGAACCCGGGGTGTTCGGTTCGGTTCGAAAATCGAACTCAAAATTGGAAATATTCGAACCGAACTAAACACAAAATAGTTCAGTTCAAATATCGAACCTAGAAAAAAAAATATGAA
>JAIPRL010002114.1:23446-66078 GCA_025469235.1 Pemphigus obesinymphae | reverse complement strand
TACCTTTTATATAACCTAGATCAGGATCTGCGTCTTAGCAAATGATTGGGTCTCTCAAAAGTCTAAATAATATTTTTTAAGAATCTTTAGCTATGGCTAGGTAGTACCAAGTTAAAACCAAGTCCTTTGGAGCAGACTATTATGATTATTTCAGGTTATTTTGAGAATACGTCTTATAAGGTCAATAAATACTGACAGTATCAAAGTAAATATTAAGCAAGAACACACTTCCAAAGGTCTCTTGTAGGAACCTCCCCCCAAGCAGTCGACAAAAACTGAAAGTTGATAGACTAGTCAGCAAAATATTATGATCGATGATCTTTTTTTCCTTATTTACACGTTTTTAAGGGACTATTTTGGAATTTAGTTACAATTTAGTTGAAATTGTTCTGGATTAGTCGGAAAATTAGAAAAAAATTCGATAAACTTTTTTTCCGGAATTTTAATCCGTAAAATTAGAAAAAATTCGATAGCCTTTTTTTTGCTTATTTACAAATTCAAAGATATATTTCCATTGCTATTGAAGACACCCCCTTCCCCTAACAAATATTTCTTCGCGCTGGCCCTGCTCGCAAAAGCAGATTAAATTATAAAAGTTCAAAGACAAAAGACTAATTTCAGATAACTCTTAGTGTCTGAAAATTACTACTCGAAATTGTGAGTACCCATTTATTAACTATACTATATTATAATCAATGATATACCAATATACAAAAAAAAAACTCATCATTGTAAAACCATAATATACCTACTAAGCATCTCAGAATCTCAAGTACTCAGAATCTAAAATTAAAAAAAACATAACCCATGATAGGGACCATGCGACCCCTCTGACCCACTCCCTGGCTACGCCACTTAGTATTATATTTACTTACTAAAAATGTTTGTAAATCAATGCCTTTTAGGCAGCATCGAAAGGATTGCTTAGCGCTCCAAAATGTTTTACATTAAGTTTTTTTCCATTGTGTACTTGCCGTTCGTGTTGTAGACTACAGTTATTATTATTAAAAAAAACTACCACAATCTACACACTCCAATTTAATTGTGTTACTTTTATATTCATCTGATATTATTTAAGAATATAAATATTGATAATTGGTATTCAATACAATACAAATTATAAAACAAAATACAAATAAAATAAAAGGAATACAATTAAAGGAAAATTATTTTGGGAATTGGAAGTAAATCAATATAGTTTATATAAAGATACTGCCGAGTGCCGACCATAGATAAAAGAATATGGTGCCGACGGAAATCGTGTAAACTGTAATCGACCTTACAAGATATACATTAAATTATTATCGATTGAAAACATCCGATTTTGAATTGGTATTTACCATAAAGTATACACAATTATGCCAACTACATGAATGGTGGATTCCAATGTTATCTTTTAAATGTTTAGATCAGTTTATTGCAATTCATACCATACACGTGATTTATGGCTACCTATATATAGGTGACTTGAATGGTTCGACTTTAGACATTATGATCGGTATACAAAATAATATTGTACCTACCGCTTTTACCTTATATTATAATTATATAATGATGATTTACGTATTTGCGCCGACTTGATAATCGATATTTTTTATATTTCCATTTTCGAAAACGTCAATTACAAAAATATTGGATAATTAAAATTTTTAAATTTGCCGACTTCAGATTGAGTTAAAGTTTAGACTGGGGCAAATGTATGAGTTGCCACCCCCCAAATGACGCCACTGTCTGACATGCTCAGGTTTGCACCTTCACATATTATAGGGGAGTCGAAAATAGTTCTTGATAGTTACAACAAGCATAGCTACCAAATTATTGGAATGGTTTGGAAATTATGGCCGGCTTGCACCAGTGCCCATACGCCATCAGCTAGAAAAATCTTGCTAGCTACCTACCTCATTTGTTATATGGGAGTCGAACCGGGGACTTCGTGCGTTGAATTACGAATTTCGACAAATTTTTTTACTCTTTTTTCCAAATTCAACAGTTAACGTGTTATGGAGTCGAAGATGGTTCTTGGACTAGACAACAATGGATGGGACGGATAATTATAGCTGGCTTACACTAGAGACTTAACGGCACCGAGGCAAAAAATCTCGTTGACTACCCTCGGTAATCGAACCGCGGACCTCATGATCGATCGACGGCAGGTCGAGTGAGCTGTGACAGTCACGAGTGTTTCCGGCGGCTGTGTCGATTTGGGTGAGGTGCTATACAGTTTTGTGCCCGTTCATTTCATATCAATATCGTGTACTGGTCGATGAGTGGAATGTGTGGATTTTCACTGTTAAACTGATAGCGTGACTGTCAATGGAGACTTTGTCATATGCCTGCTCGGAATCTTCGTACATTAATGATGTACCTACCTAGTTATCCTGACTGTAAAACTCCTCTCTTTGCCACTGACACGCTATTCTACGCATACATAGCAATACGAACAACGCTGTGACGAAAAAGCTCCAAGCCTAAACAAATAAAATTCAACCATGGCTTAAAGACTGCAATCTTCTCCGTGGAGAATCGCAGTAAATCCCTTAATAACGTTAGCTCCCGTGTTTTTCACATAATTGCACATTCAATCCAAACATTTTCAAGTCCAAAACTCTAGTATCTATTGGTCTTTGACATTTAATAAACACACTAAGAAAATAATGAAAAAAGCCAAAATCACTAGACACTCTCTCTTTCCGTTGTTTAACAGAGGCAGCTCGCTATCCTTACGCACTAAATGTTACTTATATAAATGTTATATCAAACCAATAATTACATACTCAGCACCTATCTGGGCCTCCAACATACCTAACACCAGCTGGACTAAATTTTTGAAAAATTTCAGTCCTCCACTCTATACGAACCACATCATTTCGTACATCAACAACATTACAATACACAACTCGACCAAATCCTTCACTATCATAAATTACATAGAACATGCTACATCCAAGTTAAAACACCAAATCAAGGTGAAGTAAGACCAAATTTTCAAGGATAAGCGTCAACTAGTTGATAAATTATTAAAGTATAGTTATTATCTAGTTAAATGGATGTGCGAGTAAATCAGTAACTATTGAATTTTCGTTGCATCATTCAAAAACTAACGTTTTTAAGTAAAAAAAAAAAAAAAATCAATTGTGAAATTAAACTTATCCATATTATTATTTTAGGTATTAATTTTTGTCTATACAATTAAATTTTATTAGCTTATTACGATTAATTTTTTTTATTAATTTTAACAAGCAGCCATCAATTATTGAACTTTTGTTTCTATTTAAAAATGTTTAAATTAACTTAACTATATATATAGCTAGTTAATTTTATCGTTAAAATTGTCCCTTTCTCGAAATTTCCCCCCTCCCCTGTTGCCAGAAAACAAAATAAATTTTGTTGACACTAATAAAATTTAAAAATCACATTAATTTCGTATTTTTCTTAAATTTAAATGTTATAAAATATTATATTAGTGAAAACTTAAACGAACTTATTTTGATACTAATTAAAATAAGTATGACTATAATTACAGCTGTATTTTTAGTTACCTTTGAAAAAAAATGGAATACGTTTGGTACGGTATAAAATTGGGTACGTTTTTATTTTTTCATATAATGTTTTCAAATGCGTTTTTTAGCTTTTACTAGCTACCTACCAACAACTTATATACGTATGTATAGGTAGTAAACATAACCGATGAGATTGATTATATTTTCGGTAAGTATATGGGTAGGTAAGTATATACATTAATCAATTATTAATACAATAATATGTAGGTAGACGATATTTTATACCTAATATAAAATGGTAGTTGTTAAATTTGAATATTTTGAATGATTAAAATTAATTTTTATTCGTTTTTATCGTGTAAGTACCTACAGTTTTTAATGATTATGGCACGTGATTCAACAGTAAAAACCAAATTCGACGGTACCTACCTATATATGAAAAAAAATATATATCATATTCAAAAGTGGGGAAGCGTTCAACACCCAACCCTCCCACCATCCCCGTGTGTGTGTAAAAAAAAAAAAAAATCTAGTTTTAACGGGTGTTCTCGAGTGATAACGCGTATGGATTTTATGGCCATTAAAACGTAAATATATAGTACAATCTACATATATTAATATACTATATTATACGTATATAACAGGAAAAATACCAGTTCGTGTACACGAAATGTGTCCGTCTTGCTTTTATTCGATATCTCATTCGTTTCAACTAGCGCGGGCACCAAGGTCATTGGCACATTGGCGTCGACGACTAAGTCAGTCGCATTCGTCCGTCGTTCCGCGATCGTCAGTCCGAAATAATAACAATAATAATAATAATAATAATAATAATGTATTATACGCACAGCTCCGAGTAAACGTGATATTTCGTTCAACTCGTCGTATTGTATTGTTTTTTTTTTTTTTTTTTTTTTTTTTTTTTTTAATCATTTTAAATTTCAGTGTTCTCTATATGATGTTATGTATGCACTGTGTGGAAAACGCTGTGCTCCGATATGCCGGTCATATAATATATATCATACTTAATATATGTTCGAGCCTGCGTCCGATCCGATCAATATAATCTAATATTATAGAGGTTAGTAGTATTGATATTATATGTTCGTGTGCACAAAGTCCTCTTATAGAGTTTGGACCACGCGATAATACACGCGCGTACTTATGTATAATTCGATTACAAAATATTACCTACGTAATATATTATATTATATTATAATAGCTATAGGTACGTGAATTCACTTGTACGTTGACCGTGAGAAAAATTCGAAAATTAAGCTCGCCCACGCGAAAATTTTGAATCGTCCAGAACACGATAATATAATGAAATACCTACCTGTGTTGATTTGATATTTTGTGTTCACGTCCGGCGTGGTAAAACGGATTTTATGAGGATATATACAATGTTCGCGGTAAGTATACCTATATATTCTGATGTCCTGTATATAAGGTACAAATTAACCTTAACTTGTGAACACATCTCGAAATCGAGTTATGAGAAATGTGTATGTGGGAATAGAGGTTAGGTATTATTTTATAATATATACACATTGCACACATTGTGTCGATTGTTTTACTAATTATTTTTGTTATTATCGTAAAGGTTTACAGCTCAAATGACCGATAAGATATACTTAATGTGTTGCGAAATTTCGTTATCAATGTTCTAATTAATTAACCTTAATTGGAACGGAACTAGGCTACGGTTCAATATTGTATAGCACAATATACCTATTGAAAAAAAAAAAACCCCCGGTCAGTTTATATAAATTTTAATAAGAAGTTCAAATATCATTGCATATCCATTAAACAACAACAATAATTCAATAGCCATGCTATTCGTGTAAACAGTAATATAATGTATTCTTGCATTGATAAAATTGTTTACTTATAGGTAGCTGATAACATCCAAATTAAAAAAAAAATGATCATGTATATTATATATCTATAGATGACAAAAATTAACTTGTAAATGGTACCTATCTAACACGAATTTATTAAAATATTATTAAAATGCATGCACATGAATATTTTATTTTATTTATTTTTGAACTATATAAATTATTATTAAATAATGTATAGGTACTATATATTATACAGAGTGATCTATTTAAAATATTTTCCAAATATTTATCAATAATACTGTAGTGCTTAACTATTTTTTAAATACATTTTCATTTACTGTTAGTTAAAAACTATATATTATATACAGAATTTATAGATATCAATATTTTTGTTTTCGAATAGATATTGTACCTATTTTTTAAAACGCCAAGAACCTCGCATATCATTATACAATAGTTTAAATCAATAATTAAGTTAAATAAGAGAAATAAAAATTCATAAATAAACGAGTTATAAATTAAATCAAAACTAAAACGAAAAGTAGGTACCTATACCTATTTATTTGGAATTTCCTTGCATACCTCATATATGTAGTTACAAGTATTATATTCTATATTATAATTAATTAATTATATAATATTATCAAATTTATCTATATTATAATTATTTAAAATTATAAACGTTATATTATCATTTTTTAATATATATATTTTCTCTAAATGTTACATTGCTAATTTTTGGAATAGTTTGTTATTAATGTATTAATTTAAAAATTGAATTTTTTACTGTTTTTTTTTATTACGTTGATTTTTTATATATTTTTGAATAGCAACCTATATTTTTAATTTCATGTTCTGAACTTCTGAAGTAAAATATTTTTCTGAAAATATGTACTATTATATAATATCAAATTTATTATCGAATCATTAGCTTATTATTCATTAACATTGGGAACCTATAACAGAGGAGTAATACGGATGAAAAAAAAAAACAAATAATTTCTTTGTCTAAAGTCTAAAACCTGCTCAATTTTTATCTAAACTATAGTGATTAACTGCTTATAAATAGTTTTCTGTTTGTTCAAAATATTAGTTTATATACATAGTGATGTTTAGGAAAAAATGCTGTGTTCGAATGTAAAGTTTGCTCTATTCAAAAAACTAAATCATTGAGAAAAATTAGAAAAAGTAGAAAACTCTATTTTTGTGGTTGTCTACTTCAAGTATGAAAAATAGAATGCTTATATTTACTCCAATTTAATTTAAACTAATCATTTATTCACATTATAGAAATCGACCGATAAATTGGGCGTTTTTTGTTTAGAAAAAAAAATCACTCTGTATATTAATATACTTATACATATTATATAGGTATAATGTGTATAGGGGCTTAATAACTCGAGGAGTTGGTTGGTCCAATAATTTTACTCATCTCGACCTGCACAAACTAAAATTTAATAAAATTCAACATTTTAATTTTTGTTAAAATTTGTGATAACACAATTATACTGTAAATGTCAGTTATCGATATTTATACCTTTTTCCATATCAGCAATTCGAATGTTTTACCTGGCCTTCTTCAAATGATATTACCATATATATAATATATTATACTTTTTAATTTATAAATTACTTTTTACACTTTACTAATATTTGTATTATAGTACCTATACTTAACCAATTTATAAATAATTTATTTTTAGCTATCGTATAATTAATATTTGATTTTATTGCATATATATTTAATAATATACAGAGTGTTCCACAACATTTTATTCATTATAATTTCTTCTGAATAAATAGAATATATTAAAATTATAATTATTTTTAGATGATAAGTAGTTAGGATACAGTCTAATATTTATATTGTAAAAAAAAGTTTCAAAATAGCCCAGTAAACGTTCAAAATAATCATTTTTAATTTTTAAATGATTTAAATACTTTATAATATCCAATGATAAGAGATTAATTTAATTGAAAATGTTGATGGGTAAACTTCTCTACAGTTTTCTCGATAAAATAATCGTGATTAAATTTTGTAATTCGAAAAAATCCCCAATAGTTTTATTTACGTGGCTCTTCGCATTGTCCGACTATTGTAGTGTATTGTAGTATACATGCTGAGGTCAGTTTTATAATAAGACTAAACGAATCCCAACAATCGCCATCTTGACGAAATTAGGAAGTTGACACATTTTCGGAAAATAATCAATCTCTATAAATACCTAACTAATATTTTATATGAATAAAAAAACACTAAACAAATAATTTTTTAACATTTTTAATGGAATATATTTTTCATATTATAAATAATATAACTATATACTCTTAATCCCAACTTTAGGTTGTTTTTTTTTCAAAAAAAAGTGATTATTTTAAAATCCTTATATTGAAGAAATTAGATGCAATATGTGTGTCAACCGTCGCGTGGGGTGGGACATCCTATATATAAGTACATATACGGCTAATACATAGTAATTATAACACGAGTAACCACTTAGTGAAGTATATATAGATTTTTTTTAGGAAGTAGAAAATGCGTGTGATTTTTTTTTTCATAATCTACTTAAAAACATTGATACTATTAAAATGACAACATACAACTATATAACGTCCTGACAACGTCGCATTATAAATCGTCCGCGATCTCTCGTATTTTTAGCTATAAAAAAAAAAAAAGTTTTTGTTAATCCATTCTACGTTCGCAATAATATCTTGTGAAAAAATTAAAATGATCGCAATCGTTTTGAACCCGTTAAAAATCGTAATTTTTAGAAACTAGCTGCAGCAGAACAAGTATAGGTCCTACCTATATATGCGAATAATGTCTATTGCTTTTTGGTCGGATTAAATTTATATTAAAATTATTTGTATGCACATAATATTATATATTATATATTATTTCGTTCAAAAAATCTTCTGTAGTTTTATATTACGCAAATATAGAGGATGACATTTATGAAAATTTCGTATTGTAAGTACACCTACGTAATATTGTAAATTATAATATATTATACTTCCCGTGTATGTTAAACTGTCAAGGATTATATTAACGAAAAAGGCTAAATATTGTTGTTTTTCTATTGTCATCGTAAAACGTTAGACATGTATAAGGTTAAGGTTCAAAAACAGTGAATGGGTGTGTATACGGTTCTTTTTCATTCCTAAAAGGATTTCGTTGTTGTTATGATATACTTGCCTATTATTTTTTAAGGATGTATAGCGTAATGATTATTATTTACAATATGTAATTGCATGTAGGTCATTGGGGTATGACGCTGCACACAGTGTGTTTCTATGTTGAAAAAAAAAAAAAACGATTAGTCATATTATTATAATATATAAATTGTTGTGTATCTTAAATGATCGTTTTGAAGGTGAGAAAATTATCTCGTGTTTTTACTTTTAACAATAGGAAGTACGTATATTTCAATAATTGTGGTTTCTGTTTAAACCGTTAAAAGCAGTTAGTATGCGTACAAGTCAAATGTAAATAAAAACAATAATAATAGTCATAGACACTTACCTAAAATATTGACTTTATTTTTCTAGTGATATGACGCGTATAAAAATAGTTTTGAACGTTTCGGGTGAAAATATTAAAAAACTAGAGAATACCGTAGAATTGGGTGACTTCTATTTTCGTGTTTTTTCTTGGCAAGAGGTGGTAAGTTTTTAATTTAAAATTACGAAAAAAAAATATATTTTATCTAGACATATTTAGTATTTGAGTAGAGGTATTATCGTTTTTATCAAACTGACTTAAAATGTTTTTTTTTTAAATATGAAAAACGATAAAATGAGTGACTTCGGACACGTATCTTTTTTCATATAAAACCGCATTTATACTTTGATTGTACGACTTCGGACAAGAATTGAAGATTTTAAAAATAATATTTCAACTAGAATCCAAATAAAAAATACTTTTATTAGTAGGTACTATTAGTATAAAATAAAAACCGTTTCAAATTTCTTTAATATTACCTAATATAAAACAGATTTTCTTTATGTTTAAAACACCTATTGATACTTCATATAGCACCATATCAAAGCGTATCACGTAATCATAAAATTAACAATACTTATTCTATAAATGAGTCATCTATGTCCAAAACAGATCTAAAATAATAATAATTATTAAATATATAATTTAATATATAGGTATAAATGTTTAATATAATAAATAATAATAATTGAAATAAAAAGAAGAAGGACAATTTTCCTGTAAAAATATAACATTTAATATCTTGTTTAGTGAAATGTTACACATAATTATTAATTTTTCTGCAAAAATTTAAATAAAAGATTTATTTTTTTTAGTGTTCAAAAATCATTTTTTTTTAAACAAAAATATTAATACTCCATAAGCACCTAGTTATTACTAAACTAATGTAAAATGTGTATATTATATATAGTTGTCAATTACTTTATTTCTGTGTCCGAAGTCATTCCGAGTTTTGAAATAATTACGGTACGTCCGAAGCCCGACGAATAAAAATAATTTTCGTTTTAATATTTCGAAGATTACCTATAATATACCTGTATTATTATATACCTCCTGTATACGGATTCTTACGTACACCCATTAGGTACCTACCGATATAGTTCGGTCCGTTTCGACGGGATTTCAAATTCAACAAAGCCGTTTATGATTTAAACGAGCGATTTTTGTACCATTACATAACGCTTATAGTTATAACAATAGTAAATACTAAAAGAATATATTTTATAAACGATATTATGCATGTATAGGCGTGTACTTGCAGTAGGTATAATGCATGTATAATGCACTTCCGCGTCGTACTGTGTTTTTTTACCCACTATCGAATGGAATGATTATACTATATACATTATGTGTGTAATACCGCAATGTGAAACATTTATGCATTCGAAATATCACCATTCGATTGACACTCGTAAGTTATTATTTTATTGACATTGGCCATGGTTTACAGGTTTCGGTAAATTTAGAGTTCGAAAATTAAAAACGTCCATTCCGGACCTTGAAAACCACTAGGTATACGAGTATACATCACATGTTCGTATTATTATATACTTCCGGATTTTTAGCTCGGCAATATTGCACCATTAAATTGTAAATTATTCAAATTCAAACAATAGAAATTTCGCGTGTTCAAAAAAAATTTTACAAGTCGATGACGTACGCTACTAAAATATAATATATTTTAATATATTATTTTATAGGCACCTTCCTACACACCTCTAATATAAATTATATTGTAATATATTATTATTATTTTATTGTGCTTTTTGTGTTTATCGAAATTTCGCGTATATTATATCTTATGCGTACCCATACGTTGTATTTCCGGCAATAACGATAATACGTATGTTGATAAATAAATGATAAAAATGTTATCATATTATATACAGGTACACGTGTATAATCGGTAGGCAATCGTCGTTTTGCGAATTTCACTCAAAACTCGTTTATTTATTTTTTCGATTTTTTTTTTTTTTTTTTAATACAGGTACGTCTACGCCGATAGAACTCATTGATGCCTATAGTCTGCCAGTCACCGGTTGGTGATGCCAATCAGAAAATTGTTCGTAAAACTTCTGAATAACACGGGCAATTGGAGATTCTTAAAGATGGTATCCACTGCAATGTCCTTGGACAGGAGGTCGTACTCCGAGATAAAAATTTCCAAGACGCAAACGTTGTTAAACGAGCAGGTGAGTCGCACGTTTTATAGTCCTATACCGTAACAGGGTTTAAACATTTTCTCTTGTGTCGACCACAAACACGCTAAACTGGATTTTAGTATATGAATGGTCGAACCTTGGACATTTCCAATGTCTCGCATGTTATGGCAAACTGGTTTTCATCTGATACATTTAATGTGCCTGAGCCTTATTTTCTGCGCGATTCCGTGTGGTGACGCATTTACACACATATATATATATGATATTTGTATTTTTTTTATGTGGTGTCATTAACTTATTATAATTATATTTGCGTTGTTCAGGAAAAAAAAAATGGAAAAAAAATATATAGGTACCTCCTACCTATATTGTAATATAATATATTATGTGACTATACCTATAATACATTATGATAAGAATATGACTAATATACAGTGTCCCATGAAGATATGAAAAATGTGATAACTATTTGTTTTGTAGCAGGTATATTTTTAAGTTTTATTTTTTTAATAATTACTAGAACTCTGCACTACATTTCTTATATTTTATATTTTTTATTTTTTATTGAAATTTTTTTTTATAATCCGAGATAACTATTTTATGAATTAATTTTTAAAGATAATTTTAGTGTTGGAATTGTTTATTAATAGTAAGTCCTCGATTTTCTACAGTTTTTTTGAAGTCTACTAAAATTTCAATTATTTTCATTAATTATTATCATTAATATTAGATACCCAAAAAACATTTAAACATTTATTAAACCTTGTATGCAACATTTGAACGTAATGTTTAACATTAAATAAACATTTAATAAACATTAAACTTGGTTTGATCGAATGTCGCAGTCAACCTTATTTGAACAATTTTTGAAGGTTCAAACAACATTGTATGGCAAGGTTCATACAACATTGCATGGCAAGGTTCAATGCAACATTGAACCGTTCTCCTGAACACCTTCCCCCTCCAAAAAAAACTTGCAAGCAACCATGCATTTTTATTGTATTCCCCCCCCCCATCTATCTTATTATTGTATTACTTTTTCGGAACGTGTTTTTTTTTCTGTACATTTTGCAATAAATCTTATTTCCGGTGATTAGATTCGAACCTCCGACCATCACTTACTTAACAATTTATGTACTCACGTTTAACCGACCGAGCTATACTCCAATGATACAAACGTAGTCAGAATTGTGGGTACATATAAATGCTTCAGTAATAGTATAATACGATTACAGGCACGGCGGAGGAGAAATTTTTTGAATCGCCGCAGCGCATTCACTGGCGGTCAGAACGAGCTCGGACCGATGGCAAAATGTGTTGTACACTAAGGTACTATATAACATACTAAAAGTCACTTTTTGAGTAGTTCAAAATCTAATTTTGGATTGCACATAATTCAAGGGGAAGTAAACCTAGTGACCCTGTCTCCCCTTCCCCCATTTAGCTTAAAGCCCTTGTAAATAGGTACCCATTAAGGGGACAGGAGAGGGACATAGCCCCCTCTGGAGAATACCAAAAAAATTACTTTTAGTATGTTCCATACCGGAATTGTAACACATATTTTTGACATCAGTATGACTGAGTAGGATTTGACTACTATTAAATTCGCAGTAACGATTCAAAAATGTCCGCTCCTTCGCCGTACCGATAATATATAGTCAATTAACAATTAATTTCAAAAGATTTTTGTTACAGATAGCCGAGAAGTAGACCTATCTTTTCGTTATTTTAGATACGCCTTTCCTTTTTTTAAACTCAATATTCATAGGTGCCCATGAGCCATGGGAGATTAGGGGAGAAACAAATTTTCCTGGAGAATAACTTTATAATGAATTAATGCTAAAACTGGTAGTTTATAACATGAAAATATTACAATTTATTTAGGTCTGCTACATCTAAAATTTATCCTAAGCTAGGGATGGGCAACTCGAAGTAACTGGAGGACCAAATTTTTAAACTTAAAATGACTGCGGGCCAGATATAAAGTTGTATTTTTTAATATTATATCAAAGAAATTTGTTAATATATATTTTATGTCTATGATAAGAACTAATTATAAGAACTATCTAAATTTAATATATGTTTTATTATTGAAAGAAAATGTCTCCAAGATATAATTTACCTAGTCACTTTTACTATATTTTAAATAAATTTTATTAACATTTTCGATTATAAAAATGTCAAAAGACAGTCCGGGTCAAATAAAAAGGAACGGTGGGCCGGAAGTGGCCCGCGGGCCGCCAGTTGCCCATCCGTGCTATATAGTCGCCAAACATTGAAATATGAATAAAATGATAATGTTGAATTAAATATTGATTTTTAAAGGTTATGTTGAAGATTCATTTTTAAACATTTAATATTTAAGTAATCAATGAAATGTTATTCTACATATTAAACTTTAAATATTAATTATTTTACATTCATTTATTATTTATTAAACGTTTATTCTTACACATTCATCTATTAACGTTACATCAAATATTTATTCTTAAACATATTCACCTATTATACGTTACGTCAAATATTTATTATAAAAAATGTAACTTTTAACATTACATCAAATGTTTAAGATTACAAAATGTTTATTGGGTACCTATTAAATAACGTAAATTAATTTTTTCCGAGAAATATATTATTCTTAGTATTATAATATTTTTATCAATTGAATTATTGATATTATTAATTTTTAGTTATTTATAAATTATTATATCGTTGTAATGTTGATTAGCAAAAAAATTAATTTGAATTTTAACGAACTTTAACAACTGTTTACAAAATAATGGTGTAACCTAATTAATAGTTATAAACAATAATTAAAATTATTATTTTAATAATAAAATAAATTATTATTTTAATAATAAAAAAATTATTAGATTTAAATTATAAAATTTTAATTTTTAGTTTTTAGTTTAAAAAAAAGAAAATATAAGAATTAATTGTAACGCAAAGTTCTAGTAATTAGCAATTGAAATAGTAATTGCATTTGTCAGATCTTTGTGGTATATATATATTACTATATTAGGTACCTATATTATACTATTATAGTCATATTATGTATTTTGAATTTTTTATTTCTTCAACTCTTTAACTCGATAAAATGACGAAAATAAAGTAGAAGTATATACTTCTATCGAAAAATGTCTTTTTATAATAATTTCAAAATAGTTTATATGTAGGTATAAACACACATTGGTATAATGATTAGTTAAGAATTTACCTAAATAATTTTTCCCGATATACCTATAAAATATATCGTATTATATATACATTAAAATTAAACTGGTTTACTAATATACTATTCAATCTCATCGTAGAATTTTAAAATAAAATCATTTGTGATTTGTAAAATAATAGGAAAAAAAAATTAATAAATTAATAGGTAAAAGCAAACATAAAATTATAATTTTTTTTTTTTATAATTATAATAACACTAACTTTATTAATGGCAATTAATTCTAATTTAATTTTACATACTAATACTCTTGGCTTTGGTTTGTTCATACCTATTTACCTAATATATATTATATATAAAGTATTTTTTTAAACTTTTATTTTTTTTTTGTACAAAGATTGTTATTGTAATAACAATTCTTTTTAAATTTTTCCCCGAATGCCGGTTTTTTCGACCTTGTATCTTGTCCAATGGAAGAGAAAAACATTATATTGTCAACCCGCTACCATGTGGTTATTGCGGCGACGACCGGCCGAACGGCGCGTCGTGAGAGCATTCACTATCACCAAACTCGACTCGTTGTTATCATTAATTATCACAATGTATATTGCGTTGTATATGTTTAAACTTTTAAATTGCACATATTTTGTTGATGTTTTTTTTTTTTTTTACAACCAGTCCGGCACATATTACGAATGTTTGATTTGAAACTAACGATATAATATTAAAGAATGTTCGAAATACATACTGCAGTTAAAAACAAATTCGAAGTCAGTGATATGACGATTTAATGATAAAAACGCAGGCGAACCTACTTTCCGACAAAGAGTAATGCGTGCCTACTTATATTCAAATTTCACATTTATCTACGATTGTGGCAATATGTGTCAGAACCGAAATAATACTCTAAGGCAAGAAACAGTAAGTCCGATAAACGCACCGTGGATTAACTATTTTATACATATATATATATATATCATATATTATATTGACCCGAAACTCTTGAAGGGATGGAATCTTCTAAAATGGGCATGTCGTATTAATATCCGACACTATCCATAGGGAATCTCCGGTCGTCGATCATAACGGGCCCCGATAGGTACATACAAAAACCAAGACACACATTCTCCGAGTCACGTCCAAAATGCGACGCACTTAAAAAAACCTACGTAATTAGAAATGAAGAAATAATTTTTCATTATTTATGAAAAATGTCTTTACTCGTTTAAATTTGTACAATAGTTTATAATATGACCATTTTTCATTTAATGTGTACCGTAATATATCAAACGATAAAATAAAAAATGGTACCTGAACTTATATTTAAATGTAATAGCATTAATAGCATTATCTAAATGGAGAAACAGATCTATTGATTTTACAATATATTTTTTTATCATTTCGAAAAAATCTTTACTGGTGGAAGAGTTTAGGAATAAATGATTTATTTATGTATTATTAATTTTATATAATAGGTACCTACTTCAAAAATATATTTGTTCGATTTTTCCAAGAGTTTTCTTAAAAAGGATGCCACACCAATGATTTTCAGTAGCAAAAAAGAAACAAAACGACCTCTTAAAGTAATTTTAGAGTAAAAACACCTATTATAAACTATATAAAGAAGAATGTTTTATCAGTATTTTATAAAATATTAATTATTAAAAAAGTTATTCATTTAAAGAATATAAATAAAAGGTTATTTGTACATACAATATTGAATAATATAATTAAAATACCATAAGAAACTGATGATTTTGTCTCCAAAATATTGTCCTGTAGATATTTTATAATAAGTATATTACCTCTAAAACCATTTTAAAATGCCTTTTTGTCTATTTTTCGAAAATATATTTTTGAACAAATTTTGTGATTAAACAACAATAAAAAGGTACCTCGAATATGGGACTTATTTTAGATTACATTAAAAATGTATTTTAACATTTTTTAGTTGTTAAATTTTCATTTTACAATTTTTTTAATATTACTCTTAAGGATAGATAAGAATAAAGAAAAATTAACACAAATGATTAAAAATTGGAAAAATATAACACTAAAAGCTTGTAATTTGCATAAAATATTTTTTGTAGAACTGTATTGACATTATAAAATGTTCAAAACTTCTTGACAAAATTTACAAAAAAAAAAAAAATTAATTTGATGTTTCTTATTTGGAATGTATATATATTTTTGGATAAATTTAATATACAAGGATATAAGAATTCATTGATAGAAAATGAATTCTAGTTAATATTTTAAAGAAGATGTTTTTAGATTATCCTAAAATTTTTTGGAAGTGCGTAATGAAATACTACCGAAAATGGTTATAATAATCAAAAAATAATATTACACCGAATTTCATTCAGAATCGTTTATCGAATATATAATTTATCATCTTTGTTTTAAAATTGAAAATAATAATACTTCATTATACTTATTTCGTCCAATAGGATGATGTACCACCTGGACATGTGAGTTCAATAAATTTACCCGGTAAATTACGCCAGTTAGATAGCCGATATTTTTGTACCCTGTAAATTTATTTTATGAGTAAATTGTTTTGAAGATAAGCTTTATTAGTAGGTATAAATGTATAATACAGTATTATTACAGTATTAGTTTTAGAGAATCAAATCCCGTTGGTTTATACTAACTTATTCATTTTACTACTTAAATCAGAAAATAATACCGACAGCCCACAAATATAGGAAACAAAATTTTAGGCGGGAAAACGGTTTTTTAAATAGTACCTACATAATATATATTGTGTCAGGTTTAACACATTTCGAGTAAAAAAATAATAATAAAATGATAATTTTTGACATATTGTAACTTGATACGGAAAAATATGTCTAAAAAAATTAATCTGAGGTCGGGGTAAATTTTACCGGTAAATCAACATTTACATCACGTCACTACCACCACGTGTGTCTGGACAACTATTTTTTTAAAAATTTTAAATAATTATAGAAAAAATCAATGCAAATCGTTTTCGAAACAATACATAACTGCAGTTGTTAGAAATGTATTAGTTTATGTAGGCTTGATATTTTGTCACGTTATGCGACGTTAAAAATAAATTCATTTCCACTAATATATTTAGGCTCTCGTAGTTTTCAAAAAAAAAAAAAAAAAAATAATAATAATAACTAGGTACGACGTTTGTTTACAAACCATGTATACTACGACGTACCTAAAATTGTCTATAATATCGATTGTATAATTTATACAAAAATGTATGTTTGCCGTCGCTATATTATAATATTATGTATAGTCAATAATGTACCTATGTAGGTTTGGTAGTAATCATATTCTAAAATTGCACGAAATTACCCCCTACTACACATATCCACATTCCAGTATTAATTTTTATTTTGAAATTTAAATATAAAAAAAGTAATCGCATAATATTTTATAATCATTATTAAGTTATGTAGGCGTATATTGCATATATTATAAAATGGCACATGGCGTATATTATATACTATGAACATGATAATGTTATAGGTACTGCTTTTCGTTAATCTGTATACATATATATATATATATATGTATATAAACAAATTATCAATTCATTGAATAAAAAAATAAAAAATGGTAGGTCGTTGACGCGTTTGTATATACAAGCACGAGGCCATCCTTACATAATGTTTTTCACGAGATCGCATGTGCGTAAATATTTATTAAATCATTTTATCATGAGTTTAGGAAGTTATTACGCATTTAATATTATTCGGTTCATTCGAGTGCGAAAATATCATTCAAATACCATACATATATGTATGGTAAAATAATATCGATACCACGGTTTACTCATATAAAATTTTAGTCAAATTTTGAATTTTTTCTATCTTATCACGGATCATCATAATATCATGAATCAACAAGTGTCATTGTAAAATATATTATAATGATAATGATATTTATAATTAACCAAAAGAAAAAAGAAGAAAATGTTATTGCCCTTTTAATATTTTTTATGGATATGAGTAAATATCGATATTTTGTTTCGATATTATTTTCGATTTGTTAGCAGGAAATTATATCAAATTAAATGTTTCAATATGACATCTCTATAGATATATTGTATATACGTACGTCCTATACATAAATATATGTAGGTACGGATTCAGATCGTTTCAGAAGGGATAGAAAATTAATATTACGAAAAAATGAGAACAGTTGACGATCGAGGCGATTTAAATACTATGTTATTTTTTTAAATATATTACGTATAACAACTTAACACTGAATTATTGAAAAAAAAAACAACTGATTAAATACATCATATTTAAATAAAAATAGATTATTATTCAGTTATTTAAATTAATTTAAATATTTGACAATTATTTGTCACGTACACGATTTTATGAGCAAATTAATCTCGTCATAAATTTACATTCGTTTTTTACTTTTTGTAATGCCACGTGTAGAGATTTATAAAAAAAAATTTATTTTATAGGTTATCTATTTTTTTCTTTAAGCGCCCATGGGTACCTACCTCATATTAACGACATATACCTAGAATATTAACCAGAGATTTGAAATCATAATTTCCTGAAATTTTACATAAATCAGTGTTGTTTTTATAACGACGATTATGCTGTATGGAAAATAAACGTAAACATAATATTTACTTATTAGCTATTGCGACTAATATTATACTAATAGTTACGCGTAAATATATTATAGACACGTACTGCATTGATATATAGGTACAAAAAAAAAAAATAATACTCTCATGGGATATTCATAAAAGTATACAACAAACTTATTGTGCTAAAAATACTGATATATGCCAGATGAATGCAAGTTAAACTAAAATCAAAATTGAATGAAAAACAAATCTAGAATAGTCGTAGACGAAAGAATGAATGATACGCCAAAAATTGTTCTATATTACTTGAAAAAAATATGCACAAAAATTCAAATTGTGATGTTTTGAGTTGTAAAATATAACAGAAAATTAATTTTGTATATATCTGAGTTATCTATAAATCTATCATGTGTAACTTTCCACATGACACACAATATCATGTGTATCATTCAATTTATCTCACAGAATATTAGATGATTGTATTTTCGATTGTTTTATAATAAGGTATCTACTACTGCCTATTGGTCCAAAATAACGTATTCTCTCATATAAACACCAAATCGTATAAAGTTCTTATGCAGCCCAAACGACTATTACTATATTAAAACTATATACGCTAAAATTAATTTTAAAAATATCTGAATTATTTTCTGAAATTAAAAATATAGGGATTATCATTTGAAAAACAAAAATGTATAGTTGATCAAGGTACATTGGAAGTGGTGAATATGATAAAAAATCGGGTATAAGGGGGTGGAAGCTATTCGCTCGTATTGTATCAATTATACATGTAGGTATATTCACTATGCATTTTTAAAAATAATATATAGCTGAAAAAATTAGCGATTTCATAGATACAAAATTAATATACGTAGAAAATGATTGAAATTCTAAAAATCTAAATATCGAAGCTATAGAGTATAGGTAAATACCCAAAAAATTGCAAAAAAAAAAAATGTTTTTTTTTAATTTTCTCTACGTCAATTTAGTATTAAATTACACATTCCGTGTAAATTTCAAAATTTTAAAAATCAATGTTTTTACAGTTACGAATTTGGACGGAATTTTATTTTTACCGTTTTTACGGTAATTCTTCCTTATACGTATTAAAAAACTATTGAGAAAATTGAAAAAATTCCTTCTCATGTATCATCCAAATTAAATTTTTCACTGGAATATAGGTACGCATGTAATAAATGGATTAGGCTTTCTGGTCAAAAGGTATTGATTTCAGAAGAGAATATAATAATACAACTATATAGAGACCACTCTTTATGCTACGACCATTATTCTCACCGTACGAATTACAACCATAACATTCCTATTCACTGAATGCCTCACCTACCTGTATCGGCTAGCTTAGTTATTTGCATTTATGTTATGACTAAATTACTCTATCTTATTACCTCAGTTCTACTTGCCACATTAGTTAAACGGTTAACTTATCATTTTATATGTTTAAAAAGCTATTTGTATAATACACTGTTTTATATAGTGCTCGTTGTATTACATTTTAATTATTGTTCAAGTAACTTGTAAAATCTTTCCAAATTTTGTAATTGCCGTTTGGCGTTAATTAAATGAATAAATAACAATAAATATTATTATTATTGTAAAACCACTATATAGCTTCTTCGCTTCACTCAGAATCTAAAAAATGTAAACTTTAAATAAGTATAAATAAAGTAGAGATGTATAAATTTATACAATAATCTTTGTACTGG
Organism: Pemphigus obesinymphae; assembly: GCA_025469235.1. NCBI lineage: Eukaryota > Metazoa > Arthropoda > Insecta > Hemiptera > Aphididae > Pemphigus > Pemphigus obesinymphae. The sequence continues at coordinate 45,574 of JAIPRL010002114.1, read as the reverse complement.
ATACATCATCAAACATAATATATCATTATAGCACTATAGCATTTATATCTTTAAACAAAAATAAAAATTCCATAAAAACCCGTTCTTTGTTTATACACACACATAAATTACATTTTATAATATGAATTACAATACTGTGCATAGTAGTAATGTGTAATAAAAATAAATTATAACAAATAAAATTAACATAGTGTGTACACATTATATTTAAAAGTCCACTAGATCCACTAAATTCCCCCTCCACCACACATGAATATATAGTTGTCCGTACATTATCTTTAAGTTGAATTTCAAACAATGTACAAAAACATTTTATTTCCAACATATCAATATATGCAGGTACACGTATTATCAATTTTATACCTACCATAATGTATATTTTTTATTTTCATTTAATCTAATTGAATTTACAAAAAGTTCTCAATATTCAACTAGATATAATTTACAATGACAAACCATTTAGCTTAACATAATATGTTACAGCTGGTATATGTCAATATTATATTATGTAAACAAAAATCAAGTCCAAATAATAAACAGAATTAATTGAAAAATTTAATGTACTTATCAAGTTAAACATATATTATAATTTATATTTACACAAATTAGCTAATTGCAACTATAGTTACTTCACTCGTCTAATTTGTTTGATATTGAGTAGGTATTGGTCGGTTTCGTATAACATGCGTTTACCATTCGATGGGGTGGAACGACGGCTATTTATATATTATACATATTATGTATATTTAACCAATTTGTGTGAAATTATACTTGTTGTTTGAATATCTAATGTTGCTAACACGTGTCCAATGTTTTTTTACGAATTTAATTTTGAATTTTCCCATATTACCTATAACATGTATTTATTCAAGTTATATACCCAACTATAAAAATCATATGTTTCTTATCACAATCGACTAGTCTTTTCATATTATGATCTGACAGACCATAGTGTACGAATATCATAGTAAGTGCATTGGCAATCGTGAATGTCAACTATTCGATTTTGGAAATTAAAAACATTTGAAAACCTCTCGATAAAATTAATAACGATATAATCGTGGTTTGTATCAGGTATAAAATTATTATTTGTCTTATTATATTTTAGTATATTATTATAATCGTAGTATTTTTGTCGTTTTGTATTGTTTTAAATATTATTCTATCAAATTATTCGTAAAATTTTCATCCGAGTAAATAATGGAAATAATGAATTTAACCATAATGTTTTATGGATCAAAGATATCTCTTTGTTTGTTGATGGGTCACGTGTTTTATTTTATTTTTTCTAAAGCTCTAATTTACTGGCGTGATAGAATGATGGCTAACAGATATTACCAACCGGTTGAAGGAGATCGAAAAAAATCATCTGATAATATATAATTTAATCTAATTAAATTTACAATAAATTGTCAACATTTTACTAGATTACCTACCTAATTTTCAATAATAAACCATTTAGTTTAACGCAATATATATATATTACAGGTATTTCAATATAATATTATGCAAATAAAAATCAAGTCCAAATAATAAACGGAATTAATTGAAAAATGTAGGTACCTATATCGAGTTAAACGTATATTATATTTACACAGATTGGCTAATTGCAACTAGTTGCTTCACTCGTATAGTTCGTCTTATTATTGGCCGGTTTCGATGGGGTGGAATGATGGCTATTTTCTTTTCAAAATTAAATTGATTACATTTGCATATTTAATCCATCTGTGTGAAATTATACGTGTTGTTTGAGTATCGAATGTCGATGACGCACTTTGTATTTTTTTTTTGCTTTGTTTTTTACGAATTTAATTTTGAATTTTCACATATCATAAAATTAATTTATTAAAGTTATATAACTATAGGAAATCATGTGTATCATATCATAATCGACTTGTCCTTCCGTATTATGTAAATCTGTACAGATATATGTAAATAGTGTATGAATATATTATAATAGGTAGGTACATCACGATCGCCAACTATTAGATTTTGGAAATCGTAAATATTTGAAAATCTCTTGATAATAATGGCTTTTTACGTTTATTATTAAACCGCTAATGTGTAATAAATAATAATTGCGATTTTTATTAGGTATAATTTATTATTTTTCTTATTCTATTTTAGAATATTAATACACGTAAAATAGTAACTACCTATTTAGTAGTATTATTGTCGTTTTTTATTGTTGTCAACATTTTTCTACGATATTATTATTTAAAATATTTTCATCCGAGTAAATATTGAAAGGAACTTAACCACAAGGTTTTGTCAAGTGTTGTATTTTTTTTTTTTATTTTAATCTTTCATATGCTAGCGTGATAGCGTAACATAAATTACTCGAAGGAGATCGAAAAAAATCATTTCACCGACGGTTTTTGAGATCCGTGGTGAAATCTATTTCGTGGTAAAATCAAAATTAAAATATAAGACTGATAGAAAGCTAGCTATATAGGCACTGTAGCAAGTATTCAAAAAGTCGGCTTGTGATAAATAACAAAAAATTATAGGTTGTCACTAATAATTCCACTCAACATCATGATTTCTGATATTATTTGATCGTCGATATTTGGTCGGTACACTCTGTATACTCTAATATATTATTTAGTACAATTTAATAACCTACCTAAAATATCAAAATCGGAAGATACATTAATTATTTAGAAAAGTCGACGTATTACATACACATATAAATAAGTAGAGCTAACTAGTCTAATCGATTAACAATATATTAAGTATAATAGGTTCTATTAAAATTATAATAATAATTCGCATATATATATTATACCTATATATACACCGACCAACAGATAAACGTGTTACTCTAAACGTATACTTAAGTATATATTACTTAAGTGCTTTTGTTGATATCTTATACTTAAAGATAGCAAATTTTAAATATATTTCTACCTTTTTTTTTTACTAAAGGTAAATACTTTTAAATTAAAAAAAAATATGTTAGGTCCTTAGTAATTATTTATTTTCCAAGATTAATAAAAAAGGTTAATAGGTTTTTTATTGACTATAATCTATGATTTTTCTTTGAGTATATACATAATTAACTGTACCTGTATAATACGTACACTATACTTTAATCTATACGATATCCATTTGACTTTTGGAGAGAGTAAGAGCAAATATTATCATTCGCTATTATGAATATTATATAATATATATATAAACACTTAACATAATACCTATATTCCGAAATTTATTTTTTTTACAACATTAAACTAATTGATTACTCTATATTAATACAGTAATGATATAATCAGCTAACCCATATTACATATACACGTATAATCAATATTTTTGTATAAGTCAATCATTTATTACAAGTTGGTATACTAGTATATAATTATAATAGAAATTACTTTGGTACAATCAAAAATACGAACTCCTACATTTTTCACATAAAACTATACATTTTCTATATTCATACTGATTTGTGTTATACTAAATGGTCCACATTTTTACCGCAATTTACAATTTATAATTTGTATGTAATTTGTTTAATAATCCAATGAAATGCCTGTATTTAATATAGTATACACTGTATATATATACATGCAATTTTTATGTACACTGCACAGACTTTATTTATTTGATTATGTCAAGTATGAATGATTTTGAAATTACTTTATTTATGAAAAATTAAAGTATTAATATAAATATATATATTTATTGATTATCTTAAAATATATGGAATTATACAAGTCCTAATCTTAAATGGATGGGATCATACAATCGTTTTGATACACATCAGGGATCAGGGCAGTAAACGTCTAAAATAAGTTAATTAAATTAATGAATTAATAATATATAATATAATATTATAATAATATAAAAAATAATAATTATTAATATTCATCGGATATTTTATTAATGCTATAATAACGTGGTTAGGTCATCATAATATAAAATACATTGCATTATTTTTAAAAGTTTTTATTAAATTAATTTATAATTCGAATTATATCATTTTTTAATTGTATTAAATGTTATTGTACATTTATCTGTATAATAATATATAATACATATAACCAAAGTTATAAAATATTCGAGAAAAAGTATTTGAATATACTTTATACATTTATATATGTATTTATTTCGAATATTTTTTGAAATACAAATTTTCGTTTAGTTTTGAATATTTATTTTATTAAATAGTTTTCAAATTAATGGTCTTACAAAATAAATCCAGATTTTAGTTTTAATAATATAACCATTTCTAATTGTATTTCATATTTAAACATGGCTTGATTTAAGAGAGGATGTGGAGTGACGTATTAGTACTTCTTCATTTTAAAAAATATTTCTACATAACTATTCTAAATTTTCAAAATGGAAGGCTATGGATGAAATAATAATTATTTAATTGTAATTACCAGATATGGAATTTAATATAGCGTACGAACTTCTCGTAATAAGCTTAAAAATTGATTTCAAAATTTAATATTTACATTTAAAACGAGTCAATATTGGAATACCATTGAAATAAATCGTCAAAATATATTTGAGATGTTGTGAGCTTTTCAGGCTTTAAAAATACCATAGAATATTAAGTGAAAACATTTAGTTAACTCGAATATTTTTAAGAGCGATTAAGTGTTACATACATATTTTGGGTGACACTAAAAATGAAATGTGTTTTTCAAATTTACTCGATAATTGAACATATTATACAAAATAATATTTTTTAAAAATTAAAATAATTTTGAGTAGATACTCGGTAGTTAATGTAGTACACATTTTGCATATTATATATTTTAATATAAACATAATAAGTTAATACATAGGTAATAATATATATTAATTTGTTTTTCAATGATTTTATTTCAAATACAAGTTGGATAAAAATTAATGTTTATTTAATATTATATTATGGAATTTCGAATGAATGAATGATGGTGTATTACAAATATAAACATGAAATGTTAGTCTTGAGAACCACAAATTTGTATTTCATTTTTGCGTCCCTATTATAATTTTATTTTAATTCAAACATTATTTATAAATATTATTTATTTATTTTTGATTTCAGTAGATACATTTTTTTTTAAATATAGAGATGGTTTAAACTCTCAATTATTAAATATTATTTATAAAACTAATAATTTAATTTTAGTTTGTCAGTCATTTCATTAATAATAATAAAAAAAAAAATGAATATTTGAAAAAAATAATTTTAAATACTTTTTAAAATTATTTTTATAGCGTTCAAATACATTTTAGAAAATTATATTTAAATAGTATTTTAAATACTTATTTAAAAAAGTATTTGAAATATTTTGCGACAGTATATTTTTATAACTCTATTTATAACAACTAATTTCACATAATTGTTATAATTTATTAGAAATGTTAAATTCGATTTGACTTGAAGAGTCGGTAAAATACGATTGAGCGTAGTTCCATTTTTACCAGCTTTTTGGTATTGCACTCAATATTTTTAAACGTTAAAACGTTATCAAACTTCTTTTGTTTCACCGAAACATAATATTGTAAGTAAAATTATTACTACTATTATTAATTAGCTATTTACATTTTGTATTTTACAAGTTTTGATTTAACTATTGCATATATACAAAGTATAAATATGTTTGGTATAATATTAGTTTTCGATAAATAACATTTTCCCGTTATATTCCGTAGTTTTCCTGAACGGGTGGTTCGTGCTCGAGAAAATTTACGGGATAATTTGCAATGCTAAAATCGTGTCGCGTATACATATTGCGCTTATGATTCTATTGGTCTTCAACAGTGTTTCTCAACGTATGGGTCGTGAAGAATTTTGAATGGTTCGGGGACGATTTTTTTTTCGTAAAAATCGCAACTAAGAGAGTCAAAGCGTGGCCCGAGTATCTAAAACGCAGTATTTTTTGTATAATTTACTTCTATTTTTAATTTTAGTTGTGCCAATTGGACCACAAGAGAGTTTAGTTGTATTTACTGTGTCTGCGATCTACTGCAGGGCGTTGTGCACATTTAAATCAATATTAGGTTGAGATTGAATATTGCACCATAGAATGTTTTTGATATAATATATCGCTAAAAGAAAAATAGTAGATAAAAGTGGTTTAATGCAATTTTTATGGGACTTCCCATTCCACTCTAAAATATCCAGATTGTGCCATCGAGAAATAATATTTCGCAATCGTTGAACATTAATGAATTAATTAAATTGGTAAAATTTATATATTTAATGTATATATTTTGATATATTATGTGTATACAATATGTAATATTATGTATTATACCTACGACCTACCTAGGTATTTATATCTATTTATAAATAATATACATACCTATGCTTATGTTCCTGTAAAAAATACAATACGAAACAATACTATGGAACAAAAAAATAGTAATTATATCTATCATGCAATTAATTGCAATTAATACAATCAATTAATGCTACCTAACTTAATTTAAATTTCGAAATTTTTAATTTTTAAAATAATTCAAAAATATAAAACAATATTTTTATATTATTATTTTAGATTATTGTATGTCATACTGTATTATAGGTATTTAATGCAACGAAAACCCATAACTATATATAAATAATGACATAATCTATAAGCATATAATATTATTATAGATACGGTGGCTATATTTTTAAAATTAAAAATAGGACAGCAATGAAAAATATAATAATTTTCTACCAAAATGCTCATATATCGGTTTGAATATAGTACATAAGCAATAAAAATAAAATGTCGTTTGTCAATTTTCTACCAAGATATTTTTTAGAAAAAAGATAGATAAACAAAAAACGGGACAAAAACGATACGCAAAAGCTTTCAAAAGTGGAACAAACAGTGTCACGTTTAAAGTTTGTCGGAGCAACAGGACGCAATCCCCGAAAACGGGACGTAAAGTCGCCCAATTATAGATATCTTTTTAGTATATCATAATATGTCTAAACAGTTTGAATTTAACTAATAAGAAATAATGTTATCAATGTAATTTTTCGTGTTAATTAAAATAAATACTAGTAATTGAACGTACTAGGTATTTAGGGAACCAAATATAATGGACTATTTCAGAAGTCGATGTCAAACAATAATTTTCTCATTTTAAAAAATCCAATAAAAAAAATTGCCCACCACAAGGCAATGTTTTTCGTTCTTGGTTTAAAATTGTTTAATTTTTTTTTTTTTTTTTTTTATTAAATTACTTAATAAAATAATATTTTTCATACCTAACCATTTATCATTACATTTAAGCTGGTAAAACATTATTTTGAAAGTATTATTCGGTTATTATCAAACGAAACGAAACCCATATAGTTTAGTGAAAATATGAGTACATAATATAGTGTGTATTCTTGATAAGAAATAGAAGATCCGCCTACAATTATAAAATACTAATTAGTTTCGATTTATTATTCATCGATCATAATAATTGATTGGAAGCGACGGCGCTTGACTGCTTACTGCACTATACGCATTTTTAATTTAACCACAAATTAAATAGCCTTGAAGGTCCAAATCTCGACAGATCTCTACACTAAACGATGTGTCTATACCTACATCTTCAAAGAATAATAATAATTAGACACTAATACAGGTTTTTTGATTTTGACGGATTTCGGAAATAATCGATTCGTGACTCGACGATTTTGTGATTTATGGAACAATTCAAATGATTATAATATTACGGAGTATTTATCTATTATAATTCATAACGCGGGCGCGTGAAATATAAAATATATTATATTGTAACGGTTTTTATTTTTATGTTGCATTATTTTGCAATGCTATTAGTTTATGGTTTGTTTACGTTTACGATTTTGTAGATAGACACCCATACGTTATTATAATCACAAATCACCGTATTTTATATTGAATTATTTATACGCTTTAACAATATAACATAAGTACCTATACTATATAAGTAATATTTTTTATGAATACTTCAAAAAAAAAAAAAAAAAATAGAAGGTTTATGGCGTACATAATATTATAGTATACCTATAAAATAATATAACACATTTTCGTGTTCAGTTACCGTATATTATAATTCATATTATAATTACCCATACCTATTATTTTTCCTTGTAAATAATTATTACTTATGTGTACATCGTGTACCTATACTATTATCATTAGTTATGATTAGGTAGGTATAGTGAACTTTAAACATATCAATTTAAACATTTCCGCAATGACAGAAAAAAACAACACTGAAATTGAATTAATTAAAAAAATAAATAATAATAATAATAATAATAAAATAGGGTTCAACAACAAAAACAACATCGTGCAGAAACCTGTTGGGGGGTGGGGGGGGGGGGAAACACGTACGTTTCAGTTAATCGTAAAAATATGGATTGACGTAGAGGCTTGGAAGTGCATTCGAATGATAATAATCAAACAACAGAATTATTAGTACATATTATTATATTTTATTTTATTTTTTCAACTTTAATAATTAATTGACCTTTACGGTATATTATAAACATTAAAGATAAATATATAATAGAATATTGTAGGTTGGTTTTTCTCGTATATATATATAGGTAGGTGGTATATAAAACTAGCGCATGTGTACGATAAGCATAATTTTTTTTACCGAACACACTTCGGATTCGTTGAATATTTTTTCAAACGAGTCCTACCTATATGGGTACCTACCGATATGGGTACCTACTAAAATTACATAACGATCAAATGCACGAAGGTTAAACGGAATAGAACGAAATAAAAAAAAAACTAAAAAGTGAGCATTTCGTAGTAGGTACGTATCGTACGATTTTTTTCGCCTGGAGAAATAATATTTTGTAAATGGGTAAAAAAAATTATTTTTAATTTTAAATACCTATTATGCTAAATAGGTGGTTCGTTAATATAATTTATTATATACACATCGTAAAATAATACTCTTAATAGTATATAATAATAATCTTTACAGAATATGATGCATTGTATTTACAAAATATTTTAACCGCAGGATATATTTTTTTGCATTGGTAGAAAGAACATATTATAGTTAGAACACAATTCCACATTTACGATTTTTCCGCCTCCCCTCGCCTACTCCGTAATATAATTACTAATACTAATTTGGTGTACTTAATAATTTTGCAGTAAGATATTTGAGTATGCCTAACCTACCTACTAGTTTTAAATAGGTACTATTTTTTTTTTTTTTTTTTTTGTATAGAATAAAATAATATATTAAATACTTCTTTTTCTCGAGTAGGTACACTTTTTACTTATTTTTTCTGGTATTGAATACAAATTGTATTGTATCAATGGGATTTTTACTATGTCAAGTAAATATTTATTCACAATTATCACTGTGTACAAATTAATTGTCAACTGGACGTATAAACAAACGTCGAATACAAACCAATAATAATTACATTCATATATATATATATATATATATATATAGGTATACAATAATAATAATAATATTGTGAAATGTAAGCTATAAGTATTTTATAGAACGAGTTTTTATTGGCGACTATAACTGCTATTTCGCGTTTCTGGACATAAATCACGCGTTTTGTATTGAATTCTAAATGTTAAATAAATAAAGACATTTTGTGTTTTACATATTATATTCTCCACTGCTCTCCTGTGTTCAAACGTTGTATTTTTTAGTCTTTATATGTTTGAATGTTTCTAAATTGAACTTATAAAACTGTTTTGGTTTACTATTCACATTTACCACTCTATATAAGTCTAAAGGAAAGTACAAACAGTAGTGCGGTAATGTATAATGGTACTTATATACATTTAAGAATTACTCATTTTTCCTAGAGCGAAAAATTAATGAAACATATTTACTCAAATAACTTCTTTCAAAAAAAATAAAAAATAAAAAAACTTGCAGGAAAGCCTTTATATTATAGCCTTATATAAAGTGTATCTAGTGTGCAATCTTTATGTTTAAATTATAACAGTACTAGAAACTATTTTTTCCACATTTTCAATTCGGTTAATGTCACATGCGCTTGTCGATCTCTGACGTGAGTAAAATTCAACAAGCTTATACAATTGTATCTATATATTAAACTATACATATATATATATATCTGTATTAAACTCATATGTTTCTTCTGGAGTACCGTAATCAGTAATATCGTATATTTTATACCATTATTATCTATATAAAAAACGCGTAGTGATCAAAAGTTTACAGGAAATATTGTCTCAATGAATTTTTATATCAATAATATGAAATATGAATTATAAAACAATACTTAACACGGTAAAAAAAAAAAAGCGTCTGGGGGAGGGGTGATGTATCACCCAAATCACCCTTGTAGGTCGTTATATTCTGCAATATATTATGGGTAGTACCTATTAGACAATTTCATGAAATGTAAAATAAATAGATGAATAAAAATATTAAATTTAAAATTTCATTTTTATTTTAAGTTTTTCATTTAATTGTGTATATTTTCGCATTTGTAATATTATTTTTATTATATAATTATTATCAATAAATTATTATAATTATTATATTTTTTTTCTATTTCAATCAGTCTATTTTGCACAGTAGGTACTCCAATATTATATATAATAATTGCACACCTTATTTATAGCGATCGTATTTCATTATATATAGCTTTGATATCGTATGTGTTCCAAAACACTGTGAATTTGAACCACTCTGTTTACCCGTATTATATAAAAATATTTTACAGTAAAACGAAAATGAAAATATAAACACTGCAGTGTATATAATATATATATATACATAACCTAACCCACTTCTTTATTTACCGAAGAGTGAAGAATATATAACAATCACATTAATGTATAAGTGTGTGATATAATATGAATGTATACATATGTTGAAAAATGACAATGGTTATTTTTTAAATTGCAGGCGGGAATAGTTTAGGTTTTAGGGCTGTGTATATAGTGAAAAAAATTCAATATTTTACTTTATATATTATATATATATATATATATATATATACGGTTCAAACACTGTATAACTATATGATGTATATAGGTAGTAATATATGGCTAACAAAATATATCTCTATATATATATATATATATATATATATATATATATATTTGCGTTTAAATACTTTTTTTTGAAATTATATATTATTATTATTATTATCATATTTCAACACAAGCACGACGTATACGATACGTATACGTAGTGCTCGATTTTAATTTTTGAAAAAAAAAAAAAAAACCGTCCACTCGCTGGTTTACGCATAGGTACAATCGTTAATTTTCGATTTTCCCGGTCAACCACACCCCCTCCCCTCCCACCACTGAACGTAACTCGGTTTTCCCCACCATATCAATACGCACATTATATATTATAGGTATTATATAATGTGCAGCGTTTATCACTATATATTATTATATATTATATTATCTTCTGTTGCCGAGTGATACATATTTAATAGTTTTTTCCATGTTTCTAATATTATCATGGCGTCAATGATATGGGTCATCATCTATATATTGTTGTATATATAATGTGTATATACACACACACGTCCTATACCTGTACACATGTGTGCATATATACATATATACATATATATATATATATATATAGGTACATACGCACACACACACTGGCGCTGCACACATGTATATATTATTATTATAACGTATATACTGCACACACGCGTATAGAGACTTCTAGTTTTAATCCGAGCGTTCGTCGATTTCCTGGTCTGATCGACCAGTGATCAAGGTGAGCGACTCTTGGTTTTTTTTTTTTTTTTTGTTCCACGCTATTTTCTTTTGGACATCGCGCGGTTAGGTATATACCTAACCGTCGACCGCCTGCTGCAGTATCCGATCCAAGCGTGGTCGCTGCAGCACGCCGTAACAATATAACATATAATATATATATATATTGGATCGCATCGCGCGCCGCGTTATATACGATAAAACCGATAATATACACACACTCGAGTATTTTCGAAAAAAAAATCGCGTAAAAAAAAAAAAAAAAAAAAATAAGGATACCACGCACGATATCGATACACTTGCGGCGACGAGGTAAGAGAATGTATATATTATAGATTGATAAATGTGAAAAAAAAATTTTTCTTTTTTTTTTTTCCCACGTTTCCTATATATGACGTATTTATGTATTATATAGTATGATATTTAATAGATATTTAATACACGCGGCCGTATACGTCGCACTCGAACGATTGAATAAAATATACTGTATATATTATATAGGTACCTATATAAATGCAAAAAAAAATTGTATTTCACCGCGCATAATATATATTGTTAAAACGAAAAATTGGTTTCGTCCAAATGTGTTTTAAATATCGTATATACGCACGGTCGGTCATAAAACGTTAGGTTTTATTACTGCAGTGTAGGTACACTATATATATACGTCATTTATTTATTAATATTTTTTTTTTTTTTTTTATAAGTACTTGTTTTACAATATTATTATACTATATATTATACCTATATATATATACCTTTTTTTCGATTTATATATTTCGTATATACCTATATCGTTAAAAATTACATACATTATAAACGCAAATCGTAGGTGAAAAAATCGTAAATCGATTGACGCGTCGTTTGCTATATATATTTATCGATTTTCAAACTATTTATTATATATACCTATATACTGGATAACGCAGACGGATGCGGTATAATTCGCGGCATATTATATTATATATACTGTATTCAGAATAATTTTCAAATATTATTCCGAACAAATCATTTCGAAAGTATATTTAATACGGTATATTTCGAATGTATTTTTAAAATAGGATGATCGTCGTATACGTCCCGTTTAAAACGGGATTGTACCGTTTTTGAGCATTATTGCGCGTCCCGTAGTCCTGAAAAACATCGAACACGACGTTTATTGTCCCGTTTTTTTTTTTTTTTTTTTTGAGTAGGTTTTATATATATTATATTTATATTTATTTAAACGACTATTTGACAATATAAAATAGTCAAAAATTGGAAAATCGACATTTTATTTTATTATAGATTTTCATAAAAATTAAAATTGTATAGGTACCTACGTATATAGCGAAAAAAAACAAAATAAATTTCGTGTATTTTTATAGTTTGTGGAAAATTACCCATTTTTAAAAGTAGTTGTTCGCTTTTTTAGTAGAAAATTTACTCAAATTATCTTTTTAAAACTATAATATTATTTCTATATAATAATATAGAAATATTAGAATGGTGATGTAATGATGGGTGGAGGGGCTGGAAAAATATCGTATTTATAAATTTTTAAACATAGTCACCTCATTTTAAAGTTATTTATTCTTTGCAAAAAAATTAGGTGTTATTAATCATATTTATAAAAGATACTTATTTTTATGATGTTACTGTCAAACTTCAATTTAAATAATTTAATGTATAGTATCGTTATTTTGTAGTTTTTCTTCTTCTTCTCTCAACTATTTGGTGGTATAGTTTTTACTTTTTTAACTATTTAATTTTAATTTTACTATATTGTGTTAATTTATAAACTAGAATTAAAAAAAAAAAATTATAAAAAAAAATATGATTTCCTTCAACATGTACCGATGAGCGATTGTTATAGTTATAGTAAATTAACTAATATTAATAATAATATAATTAAAAATCTTTAATATTTTTGTTATTTAAATAAAATAAAAAATGATTCGGAATTCTTGCAGGGGAATACTATTGTTATAATGTACTCAAAAACATATTCGAAATACTTTTGGAAAGTATATTCTATCCAATTCATCGGCTTTAGATAAGTCGAAAATATATCTATTCAATTAGTACTCCGTGTGTGCTGAGTGTCTGACCTATTGAATTTAGATTTTCGAGAATTTTTAAACAAAAAAAAAATATATACTATAGAATTGATAAAAAACCCCGTCATTATAAAACCAATATTTTAATCTTCCTGCTTTGTATAGAATCAAATATGAGACAAAAAAATGTATTATTAAAAACTGAACCTTCTTGATATACGTGTTTTTCAATATAATATTTTGTTCATAAAAGATATATAATATTAAATAAAATTATAACACGGGACCAGTACTTATAAAAATATATAAGAACCGCGAAATAAAATAATTATAGATTTAATTAATCTAGGATTTAGGAAGTCTGAACGTTAAATTATGATAAATGTGTATAATTCTCATTATTATTATTATTTTAAATTTAATAATATATACTATACTATGTTATATTATTATTGTAATATGTACGAGTTATGAGTATACCTAGTTCGTTCAAAACTAATTATACTATGTTTAGCAGTAAATAGTTTTATGTTTTTTTGAATGTCTGTTGTTAAGTGATGTTATATAACAATATGTGATAAGTACTTATGTCAAAAAAATAAATAAATACATACCTATGACTACATTAGTCTAACGAAATAACTGGTTTTCCGACTATATATTAGGTTCTGAGTGGAGCGAGGGAGCTAATGGTTTATTTCCTTTGTTCTTACAATATGTAGGTACTAACATATATACAAAAAAAAAAAAAACCAATATATACATTTTATTAGGTATATAATTTCTATATTCGTATTTTATACTTAATTTCGTGTATAAATATAGAAAAAATGTTCGTGGTTAACAAATAGGTATAATAATACGTAAGCAATAATTTTAATTTAATATACATATTATTTGACTAGACATTATGTATATTGTATATAAGTCACAGTTATACCTGTTCATATTTTTATTAAGTATAATAATATGTTAAATTTAATCGTTTAGGCGCAAATAATATCCAGAAGTCACTATATATGTTGTGTTACCATTGGTATTATTATTATTATTATTATTATTTTAACAATTGAAAGTGTTAAAATTTGAATAATGAATATTTCACAATGGTTACCTACTTAATGAACTAAAATCAGCATAAGACAATACGATTATTATTGTTGTTTGTCGAAATTAGTATTTCAGTTCATTATAGTTTTTCGCGTGAACTTTAATACTATTATAATTTGATAGAGAATTAATTTTCCATATCCTCTCTTTTATTTTATGTTTTAAATTTTCGAGGTCGTTCGTCAATTTACGTTTTCATATTGTACTTTGAAATTGATTAGCTTTGAAATTGATTAGCTAAATATATTACACTTCTTGGCATTTTTCTTTTATTTCGCTGGCGGACGAATGACTGCGTTATTTTTGTAGGTACTATGCTTAGTAATAATATTAGGTAGGGTGACGACACCAGTGAATGAACACTTAAGGCTATACAATTTTCAACAAAATACTACAACAACAGTTTTTAACCAATTAATAATATGTATATATTATGTCTTAATTGTTAATTTAATTATATATGTTATACAATATTTAAATATTTAAAAATTTTAATATTCTTTAGAAAATTGTTTATTGAAAGATTTACTGCCAATTTCCCAATAAATGAACGTTATTTCCAGTAAATGAACATGAATTTCTAGTAAATGAACATAACTTTTACATTTTTATTACTAGATAGGTATCCAATTAAATTTTTAATTTTCTATTTATTTAAAAGGCCAAGTTTCAAATTTTAAATATAAATTTTGAAATTTTATATCAAACGATAAATACAATCTTTCATCTGTATTAGATGTTTATCAGGATAAACAAATAAAAATAATTAGATCACTCTTTTCAATTCATATTTTTAATAAATATAATTAATTTTAATAAAAACATAACAATCTTTCAAACTTAAAACAATGTATAAAAACAAATGTTAAATTTAAAATGTTATTATTTCGTATATAATAAAATAACATAACTTTTAACACACGTGGGTTTATTTCGTATACAACACATTTATCTATTATATTATCTAAAGATTTTATCATTTTGTTGAGTGATTTATTGAAGGGAACGATTTTAATGTTAAGCAATTCTGACTTATCACTAATTATGTGTTTACTTTTCAACTTGATGTACGAATGTTATATATTATAATGATAACGACGTGCCGACATATCAATGTTATATTTCTCAATCCTAAAGTGTTAATTATTAATTTTAAACAAAAACACAATAAACTCTTAATAGTCACTTAGTACCTATACAATGCATTAGAATATTTCATTTTACGCGTATGTTTACTCAAATATATTGAAAATTTATAAATACCAGCTGGAAATAATTATACAAATCTAGTCCAATTGTTATTTATTTTCAATATTTACATAAAGTCCAACTGAATAACATATTATTGTTTGTGTTGTCAGGCCCGTAAAAATAAGAGATAGGATGATAAATTATTCACTCGGCAGTAGCATAATTAAGGGATGGCAAATATTACAGTTATACCCAATGGTGGACCTATAACCTAATTATAATATAATATAATATGACTTATTATTTTTATTATTATTTATTTATTTGTTCATCAATTATAAGATGACATAAAAAACTCTAAATTCAAGCCTATCCATGGGAAGGGGGGAGAAATATTTGTTACTCCCCGGGCAATATTACAGAAAAACGAGCTATTGAGTATAAGGTACTTGTAAGAAGTAATTAAATACAAATATTCAAATTACTTTCAACTTATACAATTATATACGTGAAAAATTTTTTGTTAATTTTTTTGTAAAACACTAACATTGATAATAGTTATCATATTTATATACTTTATCAAAATATTTAAGGCCCGTATCAGGTAATGGAACACGGATAATGAAATTACAACATTTCTGGGTGTGGTACGAACATAATATTATTAATCATTAAGCAGCATATGGGATTTATAATTTAAAAATAATCTCGTGTTATTTGGATTTGAAAATAGTTTGAATTTTTTTCCGTTCCATACTCACCAATAATATAATTTATAACAAATCTGCAACGTCATAATAATAACATGTTACTTCATCAAAATTACATTTATATTGAAAATTTTTTATAATAGCGATAATTGAAACAATAAGACGTATTAAAATGACTATTGCAACTTAATTCGTTACAGTATAATTTGCAATTTGCGTTACCTATACGTAGTTAATACACAACTGAATATTTTCAAATATAATACGTAATAGTTAATAAACCTATTAGTTCTTATAACTTTTTAATATTTCCTTTAATTTTTTTTATTACATAATATACAAATACCAGTGCACCATAATAATACAATGTTGATATAGGTATCTATTTTACTTTTTATAGTAGGTTTATAAATTGTTTGTGATTTGTTTAGTAAAAACATGTACTTTTAAAATTTGATAACATTAAATTGGATGTACAAAAAAAAACAATTTATTGTCTCATCTCGAAAGGAATAAAAAAAAAAAAAAAAAAAAATTGCCACTAAACAAGGTTGTAATACTCGGGAAATTCTTTATATGTTTTCTGTATCCAAATCGCTGTCATCTTTTATCGCAAGTCGATAAATCAAAGAGTTTATTAGCCATTTGTGATAATATTATGTGATAGCGTTGCTTCCTGATAAATCTTTATTAATCTTAAGAGGGCGTCGCGCCAAGGTTCGTCGTTTATTTCCCTCTTGCACGTGTACACAATATAATATATCAATGAATATTATATTTAACGTCGTCGCTAGCACAACGAACACTCGTCGGAGAAAACCGAGTACCTACCTATATACGGCTGATTAAAATTCAATGCGGATCGTTTGAGTTCATCGTATGTCTCTTCTAAATAACATGTAAATTATTTTAAGGTTTCGTTTTCGTATAAAATTATAATAAACCCATTTTTTCATTCACGTACGAGTATTACAGTCTAACACTTAAATTCGATAAATTAACCCAAAAAACCCATTAAGAAACTTTCACTGACATATTGTATTTTTTAATAGGTACATATACAGTAAAATCTAAAACGAATCGACACATATTTATACCCATAATTCGAGTAGAGGTATAATGACCATATGAGTAATATTACAGTGAAGTAATTGTACCAAATGATATGTAGGTACCTATATATATATATATATATATATATACCTATTTTAGTTATTGGTATATGTCCAAGGCGCATTCGTCCTGCCATCACGAGAAGGACCTTGGATTTTATCCATAATAGCATACATGTATATTTTTTAGACGCAAAAATTGGCGGAAATGAAAAATGATTTTCTACGGACGCGTAATATATTCTATATAAGTAGAAAAAGCACAATTCAAAAGCACAAGAAAACTGGTTAAGATTATTCTCAAAATGTTTCGGGAACTACGTTTAAAAATGTGCTTGGCAATATTGACGTTTCAAGTACAAATGAAAAATGCATAGGTGACTCGCGTAAAAATTATTACAATTAAATTTATTTACTCCTCGAAATGTGCGCGGAAAATCATGTTGAACCGATAATAATTAAACCGTAATTTATTATAGATATTGCGGTACGTTAAAACTGAATGACAAAAATAAATTACAGGAAATAATTTTCTAAACGAGTGTGTGTTTGGCGGGGGTGGGGTATTGGAAGGGGCGTTACTCGCCAGGGGCCACGTTTTTTTCCATCTTGCCTTAAGCCATCAAATTCTTGATTTCAGATAAGTGCTTCCCGTGTAATACGCGTTTATTCTTAAAACTTGTATAACCATTTATAATTCATAATTTATTATCGTTTTATTATAATATTCCAGAATTTATAAGACAATTCGTATTATAATATGCTATAATATGCTGTACCTTCCGCCTATATATATATATATATATATATATTTTGTTTTTACGAAGGTTTATGATATTTTACTTTGAACGAAATATTCAAATATTGAAATTTTTATTACCTAATAGGTATGTTTTATTTAAACGAAAAAAACCCCTCGAAAACTTATGGTCGTTTAGCTATAGACTATTATGATTTAAAAGATATAAATACAACGATAAAGACCGTATATTTCAGGTGGTGTTTTATGCATCCATAACTCTCCAGAAATTTCCATAAACTATAACTTGCGTATAATTTTATTAATATTACGATATAAATTATGGTTGAAATAATCAAAAATATTCAATAGGAAAATTGAAAAACCCCTTCCGAAAAATCAGTCCTGCTATATGTCCTTGAAAAATTAAATAAATTTAAATTATTTTAAAAACAATATTATTATTATTATTATAAACAATGGTGATTATAACGATAAAACACTATTCAAATCGTTAACCCTATACTGTACCGACTGTTTGATCTGTATTTTATATAAAAAAAAATAAATATGAAAATACATTTCCGATAAGAAGTCGTCTATCTTCCACGTCATAGATAAACTAATTTGTAAAAATTAATAATTATTGACATTATTTTCAATCTCAAACTACGAGTTTCACTTAAATAAAAACACAAATCGCACGTACACGCATATCGGGCGACTTCTTTTCACTTGTTTACTCAGTTTGGCAATATACTTACGCTTTGAATTTAATTGTTAGAGCCAAATTAAAGCGATTATAACATGTTTTTATTCCAATGATTATTTTTTTATCCATTAACTTTTATTTCAATATAAACCTGTAAGTATTTTAAAGTTTATATTCCCGCGTAGAGTATTTTTTTGAAAATGTTGTCACGTAAAATATTTAACTTATATCTTGTAAATTAATTTATTCAATATACTAAGTATACCTAGTCATATTATTATATATCAACACGTTCAATAAAAAATATATTTTTCTAGGTCGGAGTATTAAATTTAAAAACAGCAGTTAAAATATGATTTACTTGTTTTACATAAAATTATTATTATTTTTTTAAAATATACCTATTCCTAACACAAAATTTTACTGAGAAAATGAGTGTTCTGTCTTATAAAATAAAAATAAAACACCCGGTATAATTTAATATTATTCTTATCGAATATTTGAATTATAAAAAACGCAATACAGATAGGTACAAAGTTTATCTCCAATTATAACTATTGGATAAATAAAGTATAAACTATTCATTGCGGGATCTATTAAATAAATGTAAATCAAACTCTGAAACAGATTAATTATTAAACTATAATCTTTGTTTATTGAAATATAACGGTGAACATGTTTTTACAGTTGAGTTTTTTGTTGGTTTGTTTTAAAGTTTATTATAATTTCGAAACATAGATAATGCGTTTAATCGCAAAATGTGTGAATTTCACTGGACAGTAAAAAAGGATTTCGACAAACAATGGTAAAAATAGTATTAAAAAAATATATTTCAGTTTTAATTTCAACGTTTATGAATTGATTATTTAATCATTTTTTAGAATATATATATTATATACAATAAACTTTAATTTTATTAAGATGATTCGTCGCATTCGCATGTGATGTTTTCGTTTATCTATGCAGAACAGCGTACGCAGAAATTAAATAATTATACAACGGAAAACTTGAAATTAAAATTAAAATTATTTTGCTATTTAGTATTGCTCATTGAATTGACGGAGATTTAGTATAGGTGGGCGTGCATCGTCTAAAATTTTAATTAAGAAAATACATGAAAATTATAGTAATAAACTTCCTTCGATTAAACCCAGTTAATTGTGTTTCGTGTCGAAATGGCCATATTTTATAATAGGTATCCAAATATTTTATCTTATCTTATAGTACACGACATTAGAAATAATAATAAATTATTATTACAAATAATCAAAATTGAATTTATTACCTTTAAATCGTAACCGGACCTTAATATTTTTTGAACAATTTTGATCATTCAATTGTTTGATGTACAACTATACGCAGAATTTTTAGTTATTTGAATAAAAGTATTTAGACACTTTTTTTTTTTAAATACATTATTACAGTATATTTAAAAGATTATTTTAAATATATCGGTTTTTAATCGAATAATTATATTATTAAATACTTTTTCAATTCAATTTTTATTATCGAAAAAAATTTATTTATTTTTGTCATCGTGTAATGATAAAATGATAAAACAATATATTATTTTATATATATATATCTGTGGCTTGGGTCAAGTGAGGCTAATGTCACTTGGTTAGTTAATAGTATTTTGAATTCGTAAGATCAAAAGTCCGAAATTTTAAAAAGCATGTTACAAAGCAATTTTACAAATATATGTATATATAAGTTTACAGTATATAATTTCATATTTTGTTGACACTTGTAACTAATTCAGTGTCTAAATTATGGCAACTTCATTTATTATATTTGAATACTCTATAATAATTCTACATTGATCATATAACATTTTCAAAAATGGTTTTATTTTTGTTAAAAATGAAAATGATTTCAAGTTTTAACGCACAATGACTATAGCTATTTATAAAAATTAATATCAAATCGAAACTCAATTTGGCATTGTATTTTTTAACTTTACGAATATTTGAAAGTATTTTGACTTAACTCGAATACATTTTCGAAACTGGTATTTGTGTAATATTTTAAATGATTATAGCGAACAGTATATAACTTTTACTACTATGGATATGTACGTATTTTATATGATTATCTCTTTACCCATGCGTTTTTATCGGTACCTATATATTATAATGTACACTTATCGAAATTAAACCGGGATATTATTATATGAACATAATTCGATTTTTTAAGTGTGTATGAAAGTTAAACATATCAGTGAATAAGTAAAACATACCAGTGAACTTATCATGTTTATAAAACGTCTTATTATCTAATTATACATTATCAATTTGAATGTATGTAATACCGATAAGTGCTCTATAATGACTATACGAGAGGTGGGCTTTAGAATATGATGTCTATAAAAGTATATGTATTAGGTAGTTAATAATTCAGATATATTTTATGTAAATGCAAGGAAAATTTATATGCACTACCTATTCATAATTATTGTTCGTTGCATGTAATCGCTATTGATTTATCGACGATTTTACTGTAATATGGATAGCTTGAATAGTAATGTGAATTTAAAATTGATATGTTTTAGAGTCAAAAATATATTTTTGAGTTTATTGTCCAACTACATCATGATTCTGACATTAATATTTATTGTGTCAATAAGCGTGGTAAGTGTTTACTTTAATTTTTATATTCGTCCAATAAAATATCAAGACGTATAAACTATCGATGTAGGTGGTAACGCGAAAAAATAACCCCGGAATTTTAGACCCCGAAAAAATAACCCCGGAAAAAATAACCCTGAGAAAAAATAACCCCGAGAAAAAATAACCCCAAACATTATTTACTAAGATACCTTACCT